>VSMD01018716.1:0-10664 GCA_008750895.1 Mirza zaza | reverse complement strand
ATTAACAAAGATGTTTAAAGTAAACAATATGAAAGAGGCCAAGGTCACCGGGTTTGTAAGTTCACTGACTATTTAAAGCAGGTCCATGCTCTGAGAGTTAGATCTTCAGACGTGAATGTCTGGGGTTGGCCACAGTCAATGTTTTGCCTGGCGTTTGTCACAGACAGTCATGACAGTGATCACAAGAAAGCAGGGGCAGGTTTTTGTCTCAGTTCCCCCTGTGTCTGCAGCACTGTGTGACTACTCAGGCTATCATCCCAGGCTAAACAGTAATAGTCAGCCTCGTCCTCAGCCTGGAGCCCCGCGATGGTCAGGGAGGCCGAGCTGCCAGACTTGGAGCCAGAGAACCGGGCAGGGACCCCCGAGGGTCTATTTCTATCATAATAGATGAGGGTTTTGGGAGCCGTTCCTGGGAGCTGCTGGTACCAGTACACATAATTACCCCCGATGTTGCTGCTGCTTCCCGAGCAGGGGATGGTGACGCTCTGCCCCGGGACTCCAGACACCGAGGGCGGCTGAGTCAGCGCAGACTGGGCCCAGGACCCTGGAAGGGGGAGACACACACATGGCGACTCTGGGTCTTGAGACAGGAGGACAGAGCAGGGCCCCACGGTTTTCCCAGGGCCCTTCCCTGGCCCGAGTCAGGTCACCTGTGCAGTGAGCCAGGAGGGAGAGGAGGAGAGGGGCCCAGGCCATGATGGGACTGTCGCGAGTGCTGCCTTGTGTGCCCGCAGCTGCAGCAGCTTCCCCAGGTCTGTCCTTCCCCTCTTCATACCCTGAGAGGGGAGGCTCCTCCATGCAAATGGCCCCAGCTGTCTGCCCCCCTGGGCCCTGGTCAGGCCTCTGTGCCTGAGGGTGTCAGGGGTGAGTGGGGGCGGAGCTGTGTGGCCCCAGGGGGTGGGGAGGTCACAGCTGTGCCCTGAGCAGAGGGCACCAGGCAGGGCAGGTGGCTGGTCCCAGCTCTGATCACCCCACTCCTCTCAAGGGCAGGCCCCCAGCGCCCCCTGGTGTTCAGGCCCAGAGACACCATCGTGTGCCATGGTGACCAGAGTGTCCCAGAGCCACCTCTGCCTCCCCACTGCTCTGTCCACTGCCCAAGTCTCATATGACCCTGATTTGTGAGAGTCATTACGAATGACGTTTCAAAATACAAGGCTAAGAGAAAATAGGGTTTATACTGAATCATGAGTGCTGTCTATGTTTTTAAAAATGACATTTTAATAATTTCTCACCAAAATGAAAGAATGTGCAGTGTATATATTTTATCATACAAAAAGAAAGCTTAGCAGAAAAGATAATTCCAATTACAAAAACAAGAAAAAAGAAACACAAGTTCGTGTGTGGCTGTAGACGTGTGGAGGAGCAGTACATGCACCCGCCGGGGGTGCGAGTGAGCGTGGGGGGGGAGCTACTGGGGATCACCAGGACCGTCATCTTCCCATCTGTATCGATGACTGCGTCACAACGTGGTTCTAGGACTGTCAGACTTTAAGTGCACCACATTTCATATTTCTCAAAAATGAAATTATTGAATATACAGTCACCTAAAGAACATAGGCCTATAAGTTTGTGTGAAAGAAAATCTATAGTACATTTTCATTTTGTTTTTATAAGCATAACCTACTTTAATTATTATTTTAAATTATGTTTGTGTTTCGTCTTGCCGTGTGTAAATGTTTCTGTTATTGCCATGAGGACCCTGATCTGAGCCACTGCGCCGTGGTCTGTGCGTCCAGTGCTGCCTCCTCTCTGATGGTCCCGGGACGTCACAGGGAACCGTGTCTCCCTTTTTCTCCACCTGGATGAACAGGGACTCGCCAGGCTGAGCAGTGTCTCTTGCAGAGAGGATGAGGCAGCCCAAGTCCCCTCCCGGCCCCTGAACATTCTCCCAGGGGTGTCCCCAAGCTTTAAGGCCGAGGACAGGGAGAGGAACAGGGCCACAGCCGAGTCCACAGGTCACCCACTGTGTCTCAGGACAGCGTGCAGTGTGGTGAGAGGCAGGGCTGCATGTGGCACACAGATGCTAGGTGTGTCCCTTGTGTTTGGCACTCTCAGCAGTGGGCGTGTCACTCTGCAGGGAGCAGCCTTGTCCCTGCCTCAGGGAGCTGCCCCTGCTGGAATGACAAGGCGTGACGCTCATGGGGGCCTCCCTTCCGCATGTCACCGCTGCAGGCAGAGACCAGGGGCAGCGGCTGCACTCAGGGGTCTGAGTGGGTGGAGCTTCCTGGCATCACAGGGGAGGAGGGAATCAGAGCACACATGTGCAAACGTGCTGACACATGTTCATTCCGTATATTATAAAGTAATGTGTGCATTATTTTGAAAATTGTACTCTCACCCCTGTTAAGTGATCCACTGAGAGTCCCAAAGAGACCACCTGCCCTGTCTACTTAAACTGCCGCATAGAGATATACTGAGTTTGGGCTCAGGGTCTCTGCCTGGGTCTGGAGTGGCCCCCAGAGGCCCCATGTGCTCACTGTGGCTGGCCCTGCTGGTTTCTAGAGAATCAGCCCTTCCCAGGACAGTGGCCGTGGATGATATTTGAGGTCATCAGCCTGCAGGTGAGGACTGGGCAGGGAAAGGGGACAGGACAGTAAGAGTGTCGCATGTAGGATGTGGAGTGGCCCCAGGCCTGAGGACACACTGCAGAGTTGGACAGTCACTGAGCAGCCCCAGGAAGAGGCTGAGAAGGAGAGTCCAAAGGCAGCGGTGCAGGAGGGGCAGGCGGGGTTGTAAGAGTTGGCTTTGTGTCCTGATAGGGCAGAGTCACAGCGGACGCAGGGTGAGGCTGACTCTGACCCCAGCTCCCAGGACTTGGAAGAGGAGGGGCAGAGGCAGCACCACTGTGCAGAGGACCCCATGAGGGGGGCCCCTCAGCAGTGCCCAGGGGGGACCTGGCGGGGAATAAGGAGAAAATGGCTGTTTTTTAGATAAATAAAAGCCATCAACTTTCCCACCAGCAGGCCTGCTCTAAAAGAAATTCTAAAAGTTTTTCAAAAAGATGAACCTTAATCTCAATAAGTAGCCAAGAAAATCAACAAGAAATAACTATTAAATAAGTATTAAGTAAATGGGGAAATGTGGGCAAAATCAATGAAAATGGAATACATAATACATTGATTATTGTAACATCAGTTGATAGTAAATGCATGTATGTGTGAATGTGAGTGTGCATGTGTGTGAGCATATGACACATATTTATCAGTATGCATGTGCATATTGGTAACCACATGGTGTGACTGTGTGTTTGGATACGACACAAGTTGATATAGAGTCAAGGGCATTGAAGGTGCTGCACTCAGACTCCCTGAGCTCTGCTTCAGACACTGAGTCTGTTTATGTCTCCCAAATGCTCCAGGGGGCGGACTTCCCACATTTCAGGAAGGACTGAATTTAGGTCTGTCCCCAGGCCGTCCCTGCCCTGGGAGCTCACAAGTCCCCCAGAGAAAGAGGAGGGGACATGAGCTGAGCCCGTCCCAGGGGGACAAGAAGCATGGACTCTGACGGGCCTGGGTCAGGGCGGGTGGAATCTTCTGGCCACTCAGGGCTGGCTGCAGGTGCCGTCTGCTCAGCTCCTGGAGAAGGCCTGGGCGTTTTCCCAGCTTATGGGACAGTCCCAGGAGAGCCTCAGTGCCCCACGCTGACTGCTTTGCCCCAGCCTCTGTCTGGCCACCTGACGTGCCTGAGCTCCCCTGTGGGGACCTGGATTTTCCTCGTGAATTTTTCTGGCACAGCTGTTCATCGCCTTAGAATGGGTTCATCCAAATTCCAGATCACAGATGGGGTTGGTGGCTCAGGGGGCAATCTCAGGGGAATTAAGGAACAGAAAACATCCCTGGAAGGTTGCCTAGAAGAGGAGTTACAGGTTATTTAATTACATGGAATAGAGCAACTTTTTTCCATCATTATACATTCATTTCATGTTTCTTTAAATGTCATCACAGATACAGACTAAGGTGAACAAATACTATATAGGGTTCCAGTGTAACCTTTGCCCAGTTACCCTCAATGGGGCATCCTACAACTCTAGCTACAATAGAAAATATAAAAAGAATAAAATTAACACCTAAGTAATGCTAATTTTGTAGTTGACCATTGAAATAATGTTAATACCATTTTAACATAGGTGTATAGTTGAGTCGTACTTTTTCCTTTTTTTTTTTTTTTTTTTTGATACAGAGTCTCGCTTTGTTGCCCAGGCTAGAGTGAGTGCCGTGGTGTCAGCCTAGCTCACAGTAACCTCAAACTCCTGGGCTCAAGCAATCCTCCTGCCTCAGCCTCCCAAGTAGCTGGGACTACAGGCATGCGCCACCATGCCCGGCTAATTTTTTGTATATATATTAGTTGGCCAATTAATTTGTTTCTATTTATAGTAGAGATGCGTCTCGCTCTTGCTCAGGCTGGTTTAGAACTTCTGACCTAGAGCAATCTGCCGGCCTGGGCCTCCCAGAGTGCTAGGATTACAGGGATTAGCCACTGCGCCCGGCCCATTGTTTTACTTTTAACTTGCATATATAAATATATTTAAGTGTATTTCTAGTAGAATCATGTAGTTGTCTCTTGTTTTTCATTTTTGAAAAATGTATGAAAATCTCTTCCTTTTAATGTATATGCTTATTTCATTTACATTTAATGAAATTGTTGGTATAGTTGGATTTAAGCTTGCAGTGTTAATCTTCATTTTCTGTTTATTACCATGATTTTTGTTCATTTCTACCTCATTCCTGCCTTCTTTTCGATAATTTGAGCACTATTTAATGGTTCCTTTTGATTTTTCTTTTGGTCCTTAGACTTTATCTCTTCATTTGGTTTTGCTCTGGTTGCACCAAAGATCACAACGTGCATGCCTAACTTTTCATAATCTACATGGAGTTAATGATAAGCTTAATATTCTTCCAGTTGCATAGATACCTTTACAGTTGCCGCTTTTGCTTGCAGTTGTCATATATATTTTTCCTACGTAGAGATACTATTAAAATGCTAAAATTTTGTTTAGACAGAACTCAGAGCTGAAAAATCAGTCTTCTACTAATACATGAATTGCTTTTTCTTCCTACATACCTATGGCTTAATGTTTTTCGCATTTAGCATGTATGCTCCATATGAAAACCTTCCTTTAGTGTTTTGTTTTTCAATTTATTGCATATTTACTGAAGATAGAATCTTTTAGGTTTTCTTCATGTGATAAGATCTTAAGTTTTTCTTTTTCCTTCAAGAAATGTACCCGGACAGAGCTTTATAGGTTGATAGTTTTTTCCTTCTTTCTTTCAACATTGTAAAAATCTAATAGTACCATTTGTTCTCAATGCATACTTGTGAAATATCCAAATTGTTAATCGTTTGTATATGTTGTAATATTTTCTGCCAGCTTTTCTTATTTTGTCTTTACTTTTGATTTACACACTTTATTATGTGTTTGACCTGTTCCTTTTTCCTTTTTCTTTTTCTTTTTGTTTTGTGTGTGTGTTAAGTGTACCTTGTTGGGCATCACTAAGTTTCTTGGATCTTAAATCCATGCACTTCACAGAAAGTTGGTGACAAACGGCTGAGGAGGAAGGATGTGGGCTACTGTTCATTGTGCTCTTTTTTGGGGGGGGATGAAAATGTTTTAAACTTAGATTATCATGATGGATGCATAATTCTGTTTATAAATAGCAAAACTATTTAATTACATTTTCTAGCATGCTACCATGCCAATTTTATCTTTTAATAATTTTTTTTTAATAAATGAGGAGTATGTTTGAACACACGCCACTGACCATTTGGAGGTGCCACGTGCGGAGTGTCACTTCCTCTAATGCTGGCCCTGCAGCGTCAGCCGAAGTCGCCCTCTGCGTTCATCACGGGCAGTCGCAGGGTAATGGGCCTCACCAGAGGCCAAGGGCAGTTTCTGTCTCAGTTCACACTGTGTCTGGGGCGCTGTGTGAGCACTCAGCTTCCGTCCCATGTAGGACAGTAATCATAAGCCTCGTCCTCAGGCTGGAAGACCGAGATGCTCAGCGAGGCCGTGTTCCCAGACCCGGAGCCAGAGAAGAGATCAGGGATTCCCGAGCCCCGAGATGTCCGAGCATCACGGTTGTGGGGGCACCACGAGGAACCTGCTGGTAGCAGCCCACAGCACCGGTGTGTCCAACGTTGTTGCTGTTTCCAGCGCAGGACAGGGTGACCTTGTGTCCCACAGACCCTGACACCGAGGCTTCCTGGGTGAGTCCAGACTGTGCCCAGGACCCTGGAACAGAGGAGGGAGAGACACAGAGAGAGGTGAGTCTGGGCTCACTGCCCACTCCACACCCTCAAATTAATAGAGAAAAAATCACCCCCAGATGTCCCCACAATCAATCCTGCTTCCCAGAGAAAGTCACCTGAGCAGAGAGTGAAGAGGGGCAGGAGGAGGGGGTCCCGGCCATGGTGGAGACACCCACGCTCTGTTCCTGGCCGTAGCTGAGCAGAACTGCACAGGGTCTCTCCCGCCCTCTCCCCTTTGAGGGCAGAGAGCACCCTTCGTGCAAATCGTCCCCTGCCCTGATGTCTCTGGGCCTGAGCTCGGGGATGGCTGAGTGTGGGGTGGGGCTGGGGCAGCCTCTCCTAGCCCTGGCAGGTCCCAGGTGCTGCCCCCGTGAGCACAGAGCAGAGGGCCCAGGGCAGGGCTCCAAGCCCTTGTCCCAGCTGAGACTTCCACAGACCCTCAGGACAGCCACGGTGCCCCTGCTGTGTCAGAGCCCAGGGTCAGCAGGACTGGGCCGAAAGTCCTGGAGCTGACCAGAGAGAAGCTGGAAGCCAGCCCTGCCCTGCACACGCTGTCCCCACACAGGGGCAGGCTCAGGCCACCGGGCTCCTCCCTGTGCTGCAGGGCCCCCACAGCACTTCCTCTCTGCACAGGAGTGGCCTCCGCAGCTTCAAATCCCCTCTGCTCCTCCCCCATTTAGATCATTGTGTGGTTGGGGACACCAGTGAGTGACCTCATAGAGTAAATGTCCTGCACCCAGTGGGCAGGAGGGCAGGGACTTTAACAACCCTCCCAGCCTCTCTGTGGGCCTCAGGGGCCACCCCTCTGTCATCACCCTCCACATCCCCCAGAGAGGGCCATCTCCAGGATCCTTGTCCCTTGTCCCCATCTCACCCTTGGTGGGTCAGGGCCCTATTAATACAAATGCGCAGGGACATTCTTCAAGAGAGACCATAGTTATTAAGGAGAGAAAAATCCGCTTCCCTTGTGGCTCGTCCACCCTGAAGAAGATGACGAAGGACACCAGCCCTGCCAGGATGCAGCCAGAGTGACACCAGGGAGGGGTGACAGCCCTGAGAAGGGACACCAGGGTGACTGGGGCTGCACACCAGGAGGGCGTGCACATCGGAATGGGACTGGGGCTCAGGGCTGGCAGAGGGACTAGAGCTGCAGAGCGACGAGGAGAGGAGCCTGTCGTGCCCAGACCCCCTGTCCAAGCCCTCGTCTCCCAGTGCAGTGTCATTTTGATGAGGTAACACGAAACTTAATTACTTAGTTACTTATTTAATTAGTTAATTACTTAACTGTGACATTATGTGTCAGAGATTGTTCTGCCCTCATTATGAATATTAGCACAAGAACTTTCCTCCAGTGACTGAATCCACAGCTGCAGTGACAATGGCGTTATATGCACAATAGCTCGTTGAGAGACACATACACGCACACACTTGTATGTGTGTGTAGATGTTCATAGAGAGATATAATTCCCACCTGAACCATTCAGGGAAAACAACAGTATCCCTTATCGTGAGGCAGACCAACCCAAAGGATGCCCCAACCTTGACCATTTTGTTTCATCACTGTAGCCCTAAATCCCAGGAAATTAGGGGATTCACACTTAGTAGTTGCTTAATTTTTTTAAGTAAGAAAAATATACATTATATCAACAAAAGACCCCATAAGAATACTACAAAATCCACCTTTCTGAATTTGTGTGTGTGTATACACACACATGCACGCACACACATATGTAAAATTTCAACGCATCTCTTTCATTTGGACCAAATCATCTATGCAAACTGTCAGCCAGAGCACGAGTCATCCTGAACACATCCGTGTACATCACGTGCCAGGTCCAGGCACTCTCAGCGTGTTCCACAGCACACCTGGAACCTGCTCCCTTGTCCTCGTCCCCAGCCACCTGACCTAGGCCTGCCTGCCAGCATCTCCCGGGGCCCCAGCGCCCGTCCTGTGCCCCTGCCCAGCTCTCGCTCCCTGGGACTGTCCTTCCAGCTGGACAGTCACTGCCCAGATGCCACGGGAACTCGTCCCACCCAATCGCAGCCCTCCGTGGCCCTTGTGTCCTTCTCAGGGGAGGCCACTGTGGTGATCTGCCTCGACTTCCCTCCAGCTCTGCCACCTCCCTGCAGAGAGCTCCACCGGCTGCCATGACCGAGGCTCGGGTCAAGGGCAGCTTTTCTCAGTCACTCCAATGACGGATGTGTCTTTCTGGACACTGTCACCTCTGCTGGGAACATTTTGGCCCCCGCCCTCCACCCAGCTCCCTCCTGCTTGTTCTGAAAGTCGCACAATGGACCCCTCCCCTGTGGATCAGGTCTGTGGCCCAACTCCTCCCACCCTCACCCACACACCAGGGGGACCCGTCCCCTCGGGGGTCTCCAGTTCCACACCGTGTCCGCTCTATCACTCCTTTCAGGGGCTGAGGACAAGAAGCAGACACGGAGCTGTGCGGGCACACTTGTCAATGTTTACATTGTAGGTATTAAATTATGAATTATTTGTAATTCTTTTAAATGGCAATCCTCTTGTGCAACGTTCCAGAGCTTCCAAGGCTGTTCCCAGCCTGGTGACTCCGCACCCATCTCCACCCAGCGCCACTGCCCCCTGCTGGACCCATGGCCACTGCCCTCCCCGGGTCCGTGACCCACCTGGGGATGTGGGTACTAGATCCAGGTCTATGCTCATCACTTGGCATCACCTTGGTTTGGGGACCTGGATAATGGGCCCCACAGAGAACAGACGTGACTGTATGAGCTGCCCGGGAAGGTACCTCGAGGGAGCTGTGGAAATACCTGCTGCGGAGAAAGACTCCGTCTTGGAAGGAGAGAGCAGATTTCACAACAAGGAGAAGTTATTTAAGAAGAATAGCTCCCTCCGCCCTTGCGGAAGAGGGTTATGGCTTCAGGCAAGAGGTTACTGACCCTAAATGTGCACCCAAACCTCTGATCCTCTAGAAGCCCGCCGTGGCCCACAGGACAGACTGAGGAGGACAGGTGACAGGAGCATAATCCCACCTGGAGCCCGGTTCAGCTGCCCTCTCCACTCTCTCAAAGACAGTAGCCTCTTACTTGGTGTCATATCGGGGTCACCTTTCCTGAGGGCAGATCACCCTGACCGCCAGTGCATGGACATCCAGGCCCCAGGAGAGGGCGATGGCTGGTCATTCTAATGCTGGGGTTTGGCTATTTTGTCCAGACCTCCTGCAGCTGCTGCCCTCCCCCAAGCCTGCTCCAGCCTCCAGGCCTGCAGGTCCCTCTGCTAGGGTGTCCCCAAGCCTTGTCTCACTCACAGCTTGTCTCATTCCACCACTTCCCTCTATAGGTGCTATCTCCACTTATTTGACTTTAGTTGGAAATTAATGAGTCAATATAATTTTTACCTTGTATGAGGAGCCCCTTTACTCCAGTGTGTTTATTTTTACATGGCTGCCAATTTGCAAATGTCTCTAATGAATCCTAGACATCACTGACCTTTTTACAGTTTTTGTTTTCTAGTTTTCCGTCTTATATATGATTCCCTATTATACTTTGAATGTTTATTAATGTTTACTAATTTAATTTTCTATGTTATTTTTACTTTATTTAAGATGCAAATGCCTCCTTTGAAATAATATAAATATTCTCATGTATTTACTGTTAGCACTTAATAATTTTCTTAATGGGTTCTTATGCATAGATTTCATTTTGAGAGCAATTACAGGTTTATAAATAAACTTAGCAGAAAGTAGTATAGCTCCAATATAGTCCCTTCTACGTTCCCTATACCCATTCATCTATTTTAACATCTTGAATCTTTGCACATTTGATAAAATTGTATAAACCAATATTTATGATATAAACCAATATTGATGCATTATTATGAATGAATATCCATAATCCAGTGAGGTTCACTCTGCGTGTTGCACGGTTATGTGAGTTGCGCCAAATGCCCACAGTGAGTTTCCTGCTCTGCGCAGTGCTTTTACTGCCCTTGCATCATCTTTACTCCATCCGTTCTTCCCCCCACCCCACACCCCTGGCAGCCATCGATCATTTCTCTATCTGCACACTTTTGTCTTTTTCAGTGTGTTTCATTGTTGGGATTGCAACGTAGGCAGGTTTTTCAGATTGGCTTGTTTCACTGGGCAACATGCATTTAAGGTTCCTCTGTGTCTTTTTCTTTTCCTGAGGTTCATTTGTATTTCATCATCGAGTAATACTCCACTGTATTGATATAGCGTGATTTGTTTATGCATTCTTTATTCAAGGGCCTTTTGTTTGTTTTCAGGTTTTAGTATTTATGAATAAAGCTCCTATAAACATTTGTGTGCAGGTTCCCCGACAAATTAACTTGCTAACCCCCTCACAGAAAACCCTCCAAATATTTGACTTCTTGCGATATCATTGTTTGAATGCAGTTAATTTCTCTGCTTCATGAC
>VSMD01018713.1:0-75434 GCA_008750895.1 Mirza zaza | reverse complement strand
CTCACTGGCGGCGGTCGTCGCTGGGCTGGTGTCCGCAGGTCCCTCCGCTTGCTGGGGAGCCCACCAGCAGTCCAGGATGCAGGGGAGGGGAAACGGCAGATCCACCTACCCTTCCCGCTGGTCTCCGGGCTGCTCCGGGGGTCCCAGCCTCCAGTTCTCCTCCGCGACCTCCTCCCGTGGAGTCTCCCGTGGTCTCAGGCACTCCTCCTGCCGACCCTCATCCGATGTAGACTCGTCTTCTTGCTTCTTTCTTCTAATTTCTTCTAGAATCTGTCTTTTCTTCAGAGACAATCTGTCTGGTGGTGTTTCTCATCCGCCATCTTCTGGGCGGGTCCTAAAAGTCCTTTTTGTAAACTCTGTCTTGACCTGGGTGTCCTGAGTGACATCTCACTTGGACACTGGGGGCGGCCCTGATGCTGCATCCAGCGGGTCCAGCCCCAGACCACTCTGTGTGGAGACCTGACCTGCTTACCAAAGGGTCGTATCTTGTCCTGGAGCCTCCGGAGGGTTTCTGGTCAGCTGCGGGGCAGAGGAACGTCTCTCTGTGGCCTCCCCTACAGCAGTTTGGGCCTGCCCTGGTAAATTGTTTTGGGAGGGAGCTGAAACTCTTTTGGCCTGGGTCCGGTCAGCGGTTGATCTCGCTGGGGCCTCCAAATGTTGTAAACCAACGGATTAAGGGGACTCGGACACCAGGAGCCAATCACCAAAATTTTATTATTGCCTGCGCGCAGGGGCTGTCACCTATCTATGCAAGGAGGGAGAAGCGGGCCCCGTAGAATATACTTAGGGTTCTTATGCCCTCGAAGCAGGTAGCTGTGCAAGCAAGTGGGCTTACAGAAGCGAGACTTGGCGGTTAGCGTTTTTGAGAAACACACGTGCTGTGAGGAGGTACTTTTTAGATCACCCCCTCACTCTCCCCCTCCCCCCTGGCCCAACTTCCTCTAGAAAATTTTCCACAGTTGGTTAATGTTATAACACCAGGACAATATTAAGTTAAAATCCAGGACCTGATTTAGGTGAGAACAGGGAGGGCTGGTGGGCTCGAGAGAAGCCAACGTGCCCAGTGGCTGTTAAGTCATAGACCAAGCAAAAACAGTATTGGGTTAAGTTGCAGGGGCGGTCATAATAGTACCACAAACCAGGTGGCTTAAAATGACAGAAATTTATTCTATTACAGTTCTTGAGGCTGAAGTCCAAAATCCAGGGCCACGTGATGTGCCCTCTGTATAGTATCCATCCTTCCTTCTACCAGCTTCTGGTGAAACCCACAGATCCTTGGCACCCTTGGCTTACAGCCGCATGGCACTGGTCACTTCCTCTGTTGTCATGTGCCTCTCCCTGTGTACTCCTGTCTCTTATTTTCATAGGGGCACCAGTCATCCTGGACAAGGGTCCATCCTAAAGACCATGTCTTAACTTGATTACCTCTGTAAAGGCCCTATTTCTAAATAAGGTCATATCCACATACAGGAGCTCAGGGCTTCAACATATCTTTTTGAGGAGACACAGTTCAGCCCATAAAAGGCATAAAATTTAAACTGTTGCTGTGAAAATTAAATAAGATGATGTATGAAAAGATATTTCTAAAAGAAAAAAAACACGGCAAGTTATTGCTTCCTATACTTGATGGGTGGCTGTTAACAGTCTTTCGCTTGTCCTGGAATAGCAGGTGATCCAGGGGAGGTCAAGAGGCAGGCTCAAGATTGAATCACTTTAAACTAGAAGATTCTGAGGTGTCAGCATGTCTCTATTTGAAATAGTTCCAAAGACAAATGATTACAGAAGTCACAAGCTCAAGAGTCTTCTGAGTCATAAATCAAATACCGTTCCTGGAGCCAGCAACACAGAATGTGTTAATTATTACTGAGACATAAAAATGTCACAATGTTAACAGCCAGCTTTCTTCATTCAAACTTCCTTACTTAGACTTTGTGATATTCCAAAGTCTTAGTAGAGTTTGTCTTTTTATATCTCATATATCTTGATGTTTTCCACTCTTTTTTATTAGGATAAAAACACATAGCATTAAATTAATCATTGTAACCATTTGTACAGTTCAGTAGTGTTGAGTATATTTCACATTGTTGTGCAATAGATCTCCAGAATTTTTTCATCTTGCAACCTTGAAACTTTATGCCCACTAGACACTACCCCCTTCCGATTTCCCTAGTCTTCGTTAACCACCTTTCTACTCTCTGCTTCTATAATTTTGACCACATTAGAGACTTCATATGGGTTGAATCCTATAGTAGCTGTCCTTTCGTGGCTGACTTATTATGCGTAGCAGAATGTCCTCGACGTACAACATGGTATGTTGTAGCATGTGATAGAATGTTCTTCTCTTTTAAGGCTGAAAAATATTCCACTGTATGTATATGCCACATTTTCTTTATTCATTCATCTGCTGATGGACATCTGAGTGTCTTCCACCTCTTGGCTATTATGGATATTGCTGTGATGAACGTGGCATGCAACTCTTTCTTTCACATCCCACTTTGAATACATCCAGATAGACACCCAGAAGTGGGATTGCTGGGTCATATGATAATTAATTTTTTTGAGAAACTTCCATAATGTTGTTTTCCATAATGGCTGCACCATTTTATATTTCCACCAACAGTGCAGCAGGGTTCCAACTTCTCAACATCTTTGCCAACACTTATTATTTTCTGTTCTTTTGGTTGTGATCATCCTGGTGGATGAGGTAATGACATACTGTGGTTTTGAGTTGCATTTCCCTAATAATTAATGATGTTGAGAATCTTTTCACTTACGTATTGGCCATTTGTATATCTTCTTTAGAGAAATGTCTATTTAAGTCCTTTACCTATTTTTTAAAAATTTTTAAATTTTTAATTACTATGGGTATATAAATAGTTGTATATCTTTATGGGTTACATGTAATGTTTTAATACAGGTATACAATGTGAGTGAATCAAATCGTGGTAATTGGGGTATCCATGACCTCAGGTATTTATCATTTCTTTGTGTTAGGAACATTCTAATTCCATGTGGGCTTGGTCCTTTCTTTGTTGGGAGGTGTTTGGTTAAAGTTTCAATCTCCTCACTAGTTATAGATCTGCTCAGATTTCCTATTGCTTCATTATTCAGTCTTGGTAGGTTGTATGTTTCAACAAATTTCTTAATTTCTTCAAGTTTATCCAATTTTTGGTATTTTTAAATATTTAAAATTATATATTAGCAAAACATACCTGAACATGTCTTGTCAAATGAAGTTATCAGCATGGTTTCAAAAGGATTATTGAGCAAAGCAGAGTGCAAGTTTCTTTGCATAAAACTGGATGGCTATTTGAAAGCTGCAAATCATTCTAAGCACTTTATTTTAAAATAAAGTTTTATTTTCACTTTAAAATAACATTTTCATGATTAGAAAAATAAACAAAAATTTTAGGAAAAAACCTTGAAAATTTAGAAGGAAGCAAAACCAAACATATTCCTGAAAAATCTGTGAACATTTTTCTTATTTCCTTTCTGACTTTTTAAAACAGTGGTTTATAATCTTTGGTTTGTTTCCCAAGTGGTCTGGCTGCACCTACTGAATAAAATGGATACAACTATTGCAAACCACAGTGCCTATTCATTCCAGTTATGTTCCTGCAGGTGTTTGTGAAGGGAGACCTCTGTTCTTGGCGAAAAGAAAACATGTCACTAATGGGCTTTACTCAAATTATCCAGACACCTGCAAATTCTGTGGGCCTGTGGCTGCCTTGCCTTCTTTACCCAGCCTGCATAACTAAGTCTCTTTGCTCAGTCTTGTTCTCCTTTGTGGCCTCCTTGGGAACCAAGAAAGGAAAGGCTAATTCCTGTGTTTGGAACAATTAGTCTGGTTTTCAGTTCTAATGAAAAGCTCCAGCAGGTGTTTCACAAAAAACTAGAGCCAGAAACACTGGGCTTGTTGATTTTTGCCTTGGCATAAAAAAGTCAACTACCAATAGCCACGGTGAGGAGCAGCGACCCCAAGGGGCTGACATCACCAAAGGGAGAAACAATTGGCAGTCCTTCCATTCTCCAGCACCCAGAGAAAAGGGCCTGATTCGAAAGCCTGGTTCCCACATGCCGTGAAGTTGAGAAGACACTCCCTAAGTGCTGCTTGGAGGAGGCAGTTCAGCTCCCTCCTGCTCCAGCCGCAAAGGTAGGATGACTTGAAATCTATTTCACTGCTGGAAGGGAGATGCAGAACTGAGATGTGTTTGTGGCCAGGCCAGAAGCCCCCGGATATTATCTGTCATACAAGAAGGCTATTTCTTAAAATGTTCTTGGAAGCCTCCTGTTAGGGCCTAGGGCCCATAGGTAGCCAATAACCAGCCATTAGCTTCTGTATTATGCTTGCCTGCTTGCTTAGGAGAGTGGGAAATTTTCAGTTGACCCTTATCTGACTCTGCACCTGCCATCTTGCCTCTGCTAGTGTAATTAAGCTTAGAAACTAAGGAGAAGGGCGGTGGTGCATGGAACGACTGCCCACAAGATACAGCCACTAGTCCAGGGTCGCAATGGCCTGGACCCCTGAGGCACCTGACATGCTTTGTGTACCTAGTGGAATGCTCTCTGGCTTAGATCACAGATGCAGGATGTATGTCAACTAAGATTAATGTCATCTGTAGTTAGGCTGCTTCAGAGGCTTCCCCTCATCTGAGTCTTAGCTGCAGCCGGTGACTCCTACAAAACCCATCTCAAGGCTCCAACCCCCCCCACCCCCTTGTGCTAAAACAAGATAGTAATGTAAGATTAATGCTTTCTTTCGCTTCTGTAAAAGTGCTTGCTAATTAGATTTTTAGAGTGTGCTTTTGCCTTTAAAAGGAGCCGTTTTTCCATTCTCATCACTACTTTCTGTGCCTGCCTCTCTGCAGGACAGTAGTCCTGGTCAGTAAACAAAGACTCACAATTTGGCCCAATTCGGTTTCTAAGGTGGTCTTTCCTCGCACTTCAGACTATAACACTAAGAAACACAGTGCAACCAACCCCTGGGTTTCTGACGCCATAGACCACGTGTTCCTTCTCCAGATTCTTCCAACACAAGAATGTTTAACAGGTCAGAGAGCCGACAGCAAGTGGCTGGTCTGGGAGACCTCCAATGTCCACCCTCGGCTCCTCAACTCTTACAAATGAAGTCTTCTAACCTTCAGAAGGGGCGTGCGGCTCTGCAGCTGCTGCTGTGCTGGTGGAGGGAGCAGACTGCGCGGCAGCTCCTCCTGTGTCTGTGGGTGCTCTATCGTGGGAAAGATGAGGTCCCGGGACTCCCAGACTTCATTCCCAATTCCTGGTTGTGTGACCTCAGGCAAGGTATTTAACCTCTCTGAATCTTGTTTGCTCACGTACAGAATGGGAGTGGCAGTGCTGCTGTATCTTGGGAGTAAAGGAGAAAACATGCGAAAGTGCTTTTGCAGAACGGTGATCACAGGTCGCTTTCTCTGTGGGAGAGTGAGCCGTAACCGGGAGAGCAGGCTGCATCTCCCATAAGCAGTGTGTTTTCCTTTCAGTTTCTTTGCTTGGCATTAGCGATGATTAATTTTAAAGAGTCACTCAAACTAACAACTACAATTAAATCCTGGTCAGTATCAGCTCTCACAAAGGGAAGCTGGTTGCTATTTATCCCCTCTGTTCCTGCTGCCTCAGCCGGCACTGGCACTGACATTAAACATTCTGGACTCTAGAAGGGGCTGTGAGCTCTCGGCCTGAAGCTGCCCCAAAGGCTGCAGAGGAAGCTCTAGCCTGGAGGCAAACCCTAGGAATGGGTCAGGTGATACTGGCAGGAGAAGGGCATTCCTGACTGGGGAACGCCAAGTGCGGAGGCAGTGACAGGAGACAAGTGACAGGAGAAGGGAGCATGTGGGGAAAGCCATGTGCTCTGTGCTGGGAGCCCGTGCGCCTGCAGGTCGCAGGTCAGCACAGGGAGGACGCGGGCACGGCGCGCCCCACAGCGAGCACGCGACCGCAGATGCCTGCGCTTCCCTCCTGCCTCCCTCCCTTTCTTCCTTTTTCCTTTGAGGCTTAATCTGGAAGCAATTGGGAGCCATCGAAGGCTTTTGCGCAGAGAAGTGATGCTACTGTTCGCCTTGAGAGAGATGAGTCTGTTAGGTTTGTTCCAGGTGGGAACTCGAAAGTATGTATAGGACGGCGTGCAGTTAATGGAAAACCGAGGTTTGTGAAACGATAGCCGCAGGAGTCTGGAGAGTCCGCAGAGGTTGGAAACCTAACAGACAGCTGCGCATTCCTATCCCCCCTCCATAAGGACGGAACTACTTCCCTCCCTTATCTCTATAGGATGAGACTGACCCAGGGGTCCCAGAAATTGGTTGCTTAAAAAATCTTTTTATTGCACCGGCTGTTATGGCCAAGGTACTCACTCCCCCCTGAGAAACCCTCGATAAAACCCAAGGCTGTCCCCTCCCTCAGGGTGGACGCTCTTTGCACCCAGATGCCCAAAATAAACAGCATTTTGCTACACACAAGGCTCTGAGTGTCTCTCTCAGCTCCGGACCTAACAGAGTCCAGGGATGCTGCAGAGAATTGGACTGGAGCATGCAGAGCGGGGAGAGGGAGGGCAGTTGGCGGGTGGATGTCCAGGTGGGAGAAGAAAAGGGCCTGGACCAGGAGGATGGCAGCAGGGATGGAGAGGACCAAGTTAGGGACATGTTCTGAGCTAGGATCCCTAAATGTGGGTATCTACGAGAGGGAAGGAGGTGGGAAGATGAGGGCAGGTTGTCTAGGTGTTACCCAGCACAAGCAGTAGGGCTTGTTTGAAGGTGCTATAGAGATAGAGACAGAGGAGGAGGAAAAGGAGGAGGGAGAGATGGAATTGATGCCTTTGTGGAAAAAGAGTTTTATAGGAAATGACCTTTGCACACCTCCCACTTTCCTCTTGCCCTTCACTTCCTGCCTTGTGCCATCTGCTGTTTATGCCTGATGGACAGTCACTCCTCACGCTCATCCATGCACCCATTTTCTAAAACACTGTCAACCGCATGAATATAAGGGTGCTCTGCTCAGTGTTGAGATCAGCTAAAATAAGGTTCTGGTTGTAGAAGAAAGCAAAGCAATCCACTTGTAACTGAATGCATATTCTGCCAGCCACATGTTGTAACATTTTACTGTACCCCAGACTGACTGACACTATCTGCTTCTGTAAACAGCTTGCTTTGAGATAGTTCTCAGGCCCGGGCTCCGGCCATCTGGAGAGAACATGATAAAATGTAGAAAACAATACCCTCACTTATGCGCCTCTAGTTATGTAGGCCCTGACCTCATTATGTGCCTCTAGTCACGTAGCCCACAACCCAAAAGAGTACAAAAGCTTTCTGCCGTCATGGCTCAGGGCTGTTCTCTATGATTGCGTCTGGCAAGACAGGAACAGTTCTCTGGCCAGCTAATAAAGGCTCGCAAATTCAATTTAGTTCAGACTCAGTGGTCTTTTCTTGCACTCTGGACCATAACACTTGGCACTGCCAAACGTGTGTAGCATGTAAACTGCAAACTGTCTGCTCTTAGTAAAGCAGCTCTACTAAAAACTGTTCTGAGGAACATTCTGGGCAACTTCTGCAGTAAGAATCAGAGATTCAGTGAGCTGACATTAATACTCTAGGGCAGGGGGCAGCAAATTTGACCCACAGTCAAAGTGGCCCACTGCATATTTTTATGAATAAAGTTTTATTGGAACACAGTCATGCTTATTTACACATTGTCCCTGGCTCTTTCCATGCTACAATAGCATAGTTGTGAGAGCAGCAGAGACTAAGGCTAGCAAAGTTGAGAATGCTAGCCATCTGGCCCTCTACAGAATATGTTTGTCCACCCTGCTCTAGAGTGTTCCCTTCTCTCCCCGATGCCGAAGTGGTGTTTGATAGTAATGGGGGCCTCAGTCCTTCTTTGCCTAAAAGCCCTCATGCCTAAGAACAAAAGCCAGGCTTCCTAGCTTGCTGATGGGAAGCAGACATCCTCCCCATCATTGTGTAAAACCTTGTGCATTGCACTTGGTTCTTGTGCCTTGAATTTTGACACAGTAGTTCCATTGATCAAAATCTATTCCAAGGGAAGAATCCACATGACAGAGGAAAGATTTTCTCTTTGGCTTGGCCACACCCACTCATTTGGCCTCAGTTTTTACAAGGTACCACCTCTCACACACACTCCACAAATGAAAAAATATGTAAGGGATGGGCATGTGCTGAAAGTCTTAAGAAGAAAAATTAAAGCAGGGAAAGAGGCCAAAGAGTGCAGAGGGCTCTTTCTCAGATAGGGCAATGTGGAAAATCCCAGGATCTGACCCTACACTTGGGAGACTCACCTAGCTCACTTCCTCCTCATTCCGTCCCATTGGGTCCTGCCTTTACTTAAAAAGTTGACATTCATTTTGATTTTTTAAAATATTGCAGTAAATATTATTTACCTTTGATGACTGACTTTTCAGTACTTCCTTAAATGTTGCTCCCAAGGCAAATGCCTCACTCGCCTCACTCTAGTCTTGGCTCTGGGAGCAGGAGTGACCAAGGAAGGGGAGGAAATAGAGCCCAGCATCATGGAGGCCAGGTGAGGAAGGTTTACCCAGAAGAGGGCTGATACAACAGGATGAAGGTCAAAAAAGTGATGCCAAATGAAAGAAACCAGACACAAAATGTGCTGTGTACTGTATGATCCCATTTTTATGAAATGTACGGAAAAGGCAAATCTGAAATCTATAGAGACAGAACATAGGTTAGTGGTTGCCAGGGGCTGGGAAGCAGTAGTGACTGCAGGTGGGCCCGAGGTTTATTTTGGGGATGATGGCAATATTCCAAAATTAGATCGTGTTTATGGTTGCACACTCTATGAATATACTAAAAACCACTGAATGGTACACTTAAAATGAGTGCATTTTATGGTGTGTAAATCATACCTGAACAAAGGCTGTTAGAAAGAAAGAAAGAAGGCTGAGCAAGGTGAGGATTGAGAGTTAAGCATTGAATGAATGAACAAGTGAATCAATGACTCAAAGACAAGCAGTATCCCAACAAAATAGATCGTGGCAGTGCAAAGAACTAAGAGTCGGAGGCTCGGGTTGATCCTTAACAAGCCGAGGAAGAGCGGCCGGCTGCGCGCTGCCCATGTACTTCTCAGGGTGGACATCTGCGTACTTGTTTGGAGCACGAGACAGCAATACATATCCCGAGACTCGAAAGTGAGCATCACATGCTATTCCTGTGCACTGTCTTTGGGCATGGTAATTCTGCTTTTTAAAATCTATGCTAAAAAAGGAATCCAAATGTTGGAGATAGGCGCACATTTGCCCAGAAGTGCTTATTGCTGAGGTATTTGTAGCACTGACAACAGGGACACAACCTACCTGACCAGCTGGTTAAATGAAGCGTGGTTGCCTGCGAGGTAGAATACCAAGTAGCCATTAAATGTGATGCTGCTGATGGGAGCAAGTGTGCTGGAACGTAAGCTGGGAGAAGCAGCACAACCAAGTGTAAATGGAGATTGAAACCCCCATGTGGACCTGTGTGTGTAGAATAAATGCCAAATAGCAACACAGTAACAGTGTTACCTAGGTGTGAAGCACATATTGATTGATTGATTGATTTTTACTTTGTGTTATCCGCTTTCAGCACTGGCATAAGACATTTCCATATGTTATCTCTTTTAATCTTGACCCAAAGTCTGTGAGGTAAGTATTTTTTTTCAATTTTACAGATGAGAAAACTAAGACTCAGGTTTAAGGAAATGTATATAGGTTGCACAATTTGCAAGCAGTGGAACCCAACAGAAGTGGTGTGGCCAGCCTTCCCAAGGGTGGTGTCGAGGGTTGTCCAGAGGGGCAGAACCAGTAGGAGACGTGCAGACAGACAGACAGACAGAGGAGAGGGGACTGGCCAGTGGAATTTGGTCCCCCGACTAGGGAGGCGCGAAGTACCGTAACAGGTGGTCAGCAGGCCTGGTGACGCTGGCAGCATGCTTCTGTCCAAGTTCAGAAGCCTCAGAACCAGGGAAGCCGAAAGTGTGATTCTTAGTCTGAGGCCAAAGACCTGAGAACCCAGAGCTGGGGGGCTGCTGGGGCAAGTCCTGGAGTCCCACAGCTGGAGAGCCTCGAGTCCTGACCTCCGAGGGCAGGAGAAGAGCATCCCAGCTCCAGGAGGGAGAGAGAGGAAATCCTCTTTTTTCTGCCTTTTTTTCTATCCGGGCCTAGCCGATTGCGTGGCGCCTGCCTACCTGGGAGGCGGATGCTCCCCACTCAATCCACGGACTCACATGCCAGTCCCCTCCGGAAGCACCGTCACAGACACACCGCAAGTGATGCTTCCCCACTCTCTAGAGGTCCCTCAGGCTGGTCAAGAGTTTATGCGCACATCCCCGAGGCCAGCCACGAGGTGGGATCTGCTGCTGCAGTTCCAGGTCAGAGAGGCAGAAGCTGGAGTTCAGAATGGTTCAGTAAAGGCCCAGGGCCACGCAGCGGCAGCGAGGGGGGGCCGGGACCCCTGTGGGTTGGCCCAGGTGGAGCTCCTGAGCACTGCACATTCCTGGGGTGAGGTAGGCAAAGGGCCTGGCTGAGGTTGTCATTGAGGAAAGGAGGACTTTGCTCCTCTCTGTTGTCAGCGAACCCGTGCGCAGGGCCAGAGGGCATAAAGGCAGGGAAATTGGTGACACAGCAGAAGGAACCCAGCCTGGTGCCAAACATGCAAGCCAGCACATCCACTCTCAGTGCCACCGGACCTTGAACCTGGAAATCTGCGGGCCAGCAGTGTTCTGCAGGGAGTGGGCCAGGGTGGCAGAAAGCAGAGAGGGCAAAAACGTCCTGCACTTGACAGCTGGTGTCATCACTGAGGCTGGTGGTAGAGTCCTCATCCGAGAGCCTGGGCCCCTTTGGGTCAGCAACAAAACTGGAGCTTTTCTATTGTGTGTCCTGATCCCATGCCCAGGTGCAAAGAAACCTGTCACCTGAGAGACAGAGCCTCCAATGTGCCTCAAGAGCTAGTGCAGCACAGAGAGCTCAGCTTCTACTGAACCTTGTAGTGCTGTGTTGAGAAGGATTCTGAGGCTGTATCTGGGCCCAATGGGAAAAGTATGATTAATTGATAATATTCCCACCTGCTACTTCTTTCTTACTATAAACTAGAAAAAGATGGTGAGGCCAAGTGGTGAAGGCTGTTGTATATTCTGCTGAAGGATTTGGACCTGATTATGGATAGCAAGGGTTTTAAGCTTAGTTTCTCCATTTATAAAACACAGTCCCTTATGCACAAGATTTCTTGGTAGATATCAAAGATTTCTTAGGAAAGGCAGGACAGAGGCTAAGTTGTGAGAGGGGGTGTGCTGGGAACGGTCTGAGCAGGAAGGAGGCAGTCCAGGGCAGCAAGTCTCTGGCAGAGACGGCAGGTGGGGAGCACGCGGTGGGCGGTGGACAGGGCAGGGCGGCGCGAACGGGAGCATACGCACCCCATCTGCCGCAAGACCATCTTGCTCTCTCCAGTAACGGAACTCAACGTAATGGACTCAGGTGAGTCATGATAGGACACGGAGAGCAGAAAGTTTATTTCTGTGGAGCTCAGGACAAAAGGGGGGACTGAGTTAAGAGAGTCGGAGACTCTTCAGCCTGGGAAGCGATGGGGAGAGGGGTGTGTGCTGCCAACGGCGTGAGGCGGACGACTGAGATTTAGTGGACAGCTCCACGGTGCCTGACTTTACAGCATCTTATTTCATTGTCACACCCGGCCTGCAAAGAGAGATTCAAACTGCTCCTTATGAAAAAAGGAATCGTGGCTCAGCTTGGTAATACAATGTGCCCATGGGCACAGCGAAGTCCTCAGAACTGCAACCTTGCCACATCTCTGGAGCCAAAGTCCACGTGCTGCCTGCTGTACACGCTCCCTTCAAAGTGCAGAGAGTGTTTTTTTTTTATTTCATCATATTATGGAGGTACAAATATTGTTAGGGTTACAAATATTGCCCCTGCCCCCCTCCCTCCCCCCGATGTGTCCAATCCCCCGGTGGTGTGCGTCACACACGTTATGGAAGCATACACCCCTTTCCTCCTCCCCCCTACCGCCTGCACACCACCCGATAAAACGTTTAGTTTAGATTTTTTTTTGACATTTTGGTTACATTGTATATCTTTGCCTCTCCCTAAGAAGGGTTAGAGTTATGCCCTTCCCTTCCAAAATACTCACCACCTCCCTAAGATTGGGTCCTCCCCCTCCCGAATCCCTGGTGAGCATTGTCACCATTTGAAAACCATAGTTTTAATCAGTCAGCACCAATTTGATGGCGAGTAGATGTGGGGCCCATTTTCCATGTCTTGTGTCGCCTCACTTTGGATAACGGGCTTAAGCTTAATCCAGGATAGCATAAACGGTGTTAGCTCACCATCATTTCTTAGGATTGAGTAATATTCCATTGTGAGGATATACCACATTTTAATTATCCACTCATGAATTGATGGGCTCTTGGGTTGCTTCCATGACCTTGCAATAGTGAATTGTGCTGCTATAAACATTCGGGTGCAGATGTCTTTATAATAGAATGTCTTATGCTCTTTTGGGTAGATGCTATTGCAGGATCGAATGGTATTTCTAGCTGTTTGAGGTATCTCCAAATTCTTTTCCACAAAGGTTGCACTAATTTTCAGTCCCACCAGCAGTGTAGGAGTGTTCCTGTCTCTCCGCATCCTTGCCAGCATTTGTTTTGGGATTTCTTTTTTTTTTTTTTTTTTTTGAGACACAGTCTCACTTTGTTGCCCAGGCTAGAGTGAGTCCCGTGGCGTCAGCTTAGCTCACAGCAACCTCAATCTCCTGGGCTCAAGCAATCCTCCTGCCTCAGCCTCCCGAGTAGCTGGGACTACAGGCATGAGCCACCATGCCCGGCTAATTTTTTTGTATATGTACTTTTAGCTGATCAATTAATTTCTTTCTATTTTTAGTAGAGATGGGGTCTCGCTCTTGCTCAGGCTGGTCTCGAACTCCTAAGCTCAAATGATCCGCCCGCCTCGGCCTCCCAGAGTGCTAGGATTACAGGCGTGAGCCACCGCGCCCGGCCGTGATTTCTTGATATAGGCCATTCTTACTGGGGTTAGGTGGTATCTCATTGAGGTTTTGATTTGCATTAGTAGAGCAAATAGACAACCCACAGAGTGGGAGAAAATATTTGCTCTCTACACCTCTGATAAAGGTCTAATAACAAGAATCTATCTAGAACTTAAAAGAATTAACAAGAAAAAGCAAACAATCCCATCAAGAAATGGGCTACAGAAATGAAAAGAAAGTTCTCCAAAGACAGAATAATGGCATGCAAACATATAAAGAAATGCTCAACTTCTCTAATTATTAGAGAAATGCCTGGAGAGTTTTGAAAGAGGGTAATGCTCACCCGTCCAGTGTGGTCTGAAGGTCTGAGGGTGGCACAGGCTGGGTAATGACAGTAGCTACATGGTCTTGTGTCAACCATGGCCAGCCACTGTGTGTGCTAAGGACTCAGCTGGGCTTATCTCCTGTGATCCTTGGATCACCTTACCAGTACTTCACTGTTAGTAGCCTCACCCTGGTCTAAGCCTCTAGCATCCCTCACGCAGACCACATCAGGTCTTCTTGTTTCCACGTTGTCAGCACCCTCCCCATCCCTGACAGCCCAACTCCCTGTGGCTGCCAGAAAGACCTTTGTAAAGAACTAACCCGAGCATCCCCCAAGCCCCTGCTCAAATTGAGAAACCATCAGTGTATTCCACTGCTCTTAGACTATAATCCCACATCCCTAAACTTGTCCACAAGGCAGGGCTTATCCATCCCGTGACGGTGGGCTCCAGCCACAATGGTCTCCCAAACCCTCGAACACAGCTCCTTCCAGCCCACCTCTTCTGCTGCCACTCCTCCTGACCACTCCACCCCCACCCCACATCCATGCATGCCCAGGTAATTGTCGCTTGTCCGATTAGGTTAGAATTTCCTGGTATCACCTCTTCAACTACCTTATACCACTTTCTAGAGTTTGCCATAACAGTACCAAACATCGATTAAGTAGTAGTTGTTTAGTGTCTGATGCTCCACTTGTGTGTAAGGCCAGGAGGGCAGGGACTTTCTCTGCCAAACGACACGGCTGCATGCCTCCCTGCCAGCACCCCATCTTGCCCTGTCATCGCGGCCCCCCGGTGTGCAGAGTCCAGCATGGATCGGCCCGGGGATCCCAGACACCTCCTCCAGCTCTGCCAATCAGCCACTGGCCCAGAGGGTTTTGTTTCCTGATTTCTAAAACGACAGAGTTCTGCAACATGATTTCTCTGGTCCCTTCCTTGCTAGGGCTGACATTTTAGGGTTTCATAACCAGAAACATTCACCGTGTTCTCTTTAAAAATCAGATAAATTTGGGGGAATCTCCTCTATCATCCTACTGTGCCTATAAAGATGATGGTCTGGAAACCCCTTCAAAAGTCAGCCTCTAAACAGAGCCGTCTTGGGCAGAAGGTCTCCTCATTCATGCTGGAGAACACACAATGCATCTCATTGATCTAAAGCTGGCCTGGAAGTGTGAAGCTACTTAGATTGGATCAGTAAATAATGCAGCCTATTTTCAAACCGGGCACAGTTTTCATGCAGTTAGGCTAAAGGTCAAGGGTCAGCCTGTTTGCCATGCAAACAACTGAATAATGAAAAATCTAATCTTTATAATGCTGATTAAAGGTTGGCTTCTCTGATAGTAGTAAAACTTTATTCCTTTTTGTCTAATCTTGAAGAACTGAGAGGGAGTTAACAACGTGAATGAGAGTTGTAAAACCAGACTGTTCGCAGAGCTATGTGCAGTGCTTTGGAAAGCCTCTGCTAGCTATGTTACAAACCAGGGTACAAATGGAGTCCCAGCTACTCAACTCAACTCCCCTGGAAGGCAAGGCCACTCACTTCTCTGCAGCTGATGTGATAGAAAGTAGAGTTGTGCAGCTGCAGTTGAGTTCTCTGCAACCAACTTTCTAGTTTTAGAAGAGTCAGCTTTGGGAGCCTCTAACCCTTGGTTTCCAACTCTGTAAAATGGGGATGCCAACGACCTCCTGCTAAGGGTTGCTCATACATGTGAAATGGCCTGGTAGAGTTGAGTGCATACTCTAGGGCAGGTGTCCTCAAACTACGGCCTGCGGGCCACACGTGGCCTGCCGAGGACATTTATCCAGCCCGCCAGGTGTTTTTGCCAGAGCTGCCTGTCCTGCTTAGCAGCTGACTCGTCCCGGGCCCACAGTGCGCACTCTCCAACGGTCTGAGGGACAGTGAACTGGTCCCCTGTTTAAAAAGTTTGAGGACCCCTGCTCTGGGGGCTCAGTAGGAAGGATTCTGCCATTTCCTAGACTCAGACCAGAAAGATGGGAAAGGCCTTAGCATCCCGGAGTTCTCAAAACATGGAAGCCAGGATGGCTTTTGGTTGTTTGTGGATAATTATGTTTTTGTTTTTAGTGCAGTTTCAGGTTCACAGAAAAATTGAGAGGAAGGCACAGCAATTTCCCACATCACTCCTGCCCCTCCCCCACACCAGTGGCCTCCCTGTGATCAACATCCCCCACCAGAGTGGTGCATTTGTTACAATATACAGTCAATGAACCCACATCGACACACGTCCTAATTACCCAAAGGTCATTGTGTAGATTAGGGTTCATGCTCGGTGCTGCACATTCTGTGGGTTTGGACAAACGCATAATTATGTGTATCCATCATTATAGTGTCATACAGGACATTTTATTTACTCATTTATTTATTTTTGGTTGGTGAATAACAATTGTATATATTAATACATATGGGTACAATGTGATGATTTTGATATATGTATACAATGTAGAGTGATTACATCAAGCTAATTAACATACCCATCACTTCACATACTTATTTTTTTGTGGCGGTAACATTTAAAATCTACTCTTAGTGATTCAGACATATAGGACAGCCGTTATTAACCGTATAGCACAGCAGGGAGGGAGGCCTGGAGAGGGACGGGGCTGTGCCTCACACGGCCAGGGAGGGGGAGGGGCCTCTGCACGTCTGGGGAAGGAGGTGCAGGCGGGAGCACTGCGAGCAGAAGAGGCGGGAGGGAGGGGTGTGCGTGACCCTCGGGGTCAGGAGCCATCAGAGGGTATGGCCACTGGGCAGAATGCCGATGCCATTCATCGTGAAGGGCACGACTGCGGAGGTGCGGGTTTGCAGGGAGCTGAGGACACGTTGAGTTAGAGGTGGAAGGGAGATGCTTAGCACCCTCCCAGTGACTGGTCTGGCCAGGACAGACAGCTGTCTTCCGGTCCTAGCTCCACCAGGACTGACTGAACTGCTTCATCAGCCTCACTGGGTCACATTCAGTCTGAGGTTCCTTTTAGGAAGGTGGAACACAGGTACAAACTAAAATAAAAATTTCAGGCTCACCCCCACACCGGCTGACTGAATGGACCTCCTTGTGGCCAGAGGAATATCCTAAAACTAAATTGCCTGCCAGGAGGAGGGAGGTCAGACATGCCTCATCATGCCCCCCTCCTTCTTGGGGACATCCCTTGTAACCTATTAACAGGCCTAAGGGTTTGCAAGACAGGCCTGCAGGCCCTCAATTTACACAAGCCTTTAGACAAAGCTTCATGTACCAATTACAAGTCAAAGAATCTTTAAACCCACTTATAACCTTTAAGCCCGCCCCCTTTGAGATGACCCACCTTTTCGGGCCAAACCAACGTATGCCTCCCATGTATTGATTTATGACTTTACCTGTAACTCTTGTCTCCCTGAAATGTATAAAACCAAACTGTAACCCAGCCACAGCGAGTCCACTTGCTCAAGGTTTCTTGGGCGTGGCTCTGGGTCATGATCTTCAAATTTGGCTCAAAGTAAATCTCTTTACATTTATTTTACAGAGTTTGGCCTTCTTTTCCATTGACACAGGCCTGGGCTGGGATATAAGCATGGGTGTCATCAGCACACAGCTAGGATCAGGGCAACAGGCTGGATTAGCTGCCTGGGAAGTGATTGCAGAGAGAAGAGGTCAAGGAGGGGGAGGAGGAGGTGGAGGGGGAGGAGGGAGAAGAGGAGGAGTCCCTAAACAAGAATTTGACGGCGACCAGTGAGGCAGGAGGAGAACTTGGAAGGTACAGCACCCCTGGAGCCTGAAGGAAGGTGAGGGGTGGCCTGCTGGAAGTCATTGGTGACCAGGCACTGCAACCTGGTGGGGGAAAGGAAGTCAGACTTGGGGTCTACCCAATGCTTTGCAAATGTCTGCCTATTCAAGCAGCCTCCAATTTGCCAAGCCATACCCCAGCAGGATTGCCCTTTCCTATTCTGTGCTTATGCATCACCTCCTCCAGAAAGCCTTCCTGGAATTTCTTGGACACACCCATGCCCTCAGTCCCCAGCTCAGCTGCTCCTTCATTGTATGGTCCTGGACAAAGTACCAACCACACTACGCCTCAGTTGTTCATGTGTGAATGTGGCTAACAGTAATGTCTACCTGTGGTCACTCTGGAGCTGGATGGATGCACATCCACAGGCAGTGCCTGACCTGTGTGTGCCAGGCACTCAGTAGGGCTTACTGCTGTTAGGGTTGTCATTGTCACTTTTACCTTGGCAACAACACCTTGCCGCTTATGGGTCTGTCTCCCTCATTAGACCAGGATGAATCTTGTACCTCCTATCTTCTGTGTTCCCCTATTCTCTGTACCCCACCCCTGGCCCACTCAGAGGAGATACTGTCTGTGGTTCTTTCCGTACAGGGCTCCATTCAGCGGAGTGGTTTGCAGGTGCCTTTCCAGATCGAAGCCATGCCCAGGCTGACCGGCTCCTTTCTGCTAACATCTAAACCATGTGCTTGGTCTCCTGGGAACAGTGAAGTTGTTGGGACTCGCTTGGGCCCTGTGGGAGTGAGGGGAAACTCCCTTTCACCCCAGAAAGTTTGCTGAAAGGTCAGCTCACAATAAGGAAGATTAATAAGAGAAAGAGATTTATTTACTGTGTCCACAAGGAGAATCACAGAGCAATCACTCCATACCCCAGTGGGGGCCAGAGGTTTATATACCTCATTTTAGAGGGCAGGGGATGAGGAATATGAGTAATTCTGTTTAGGAGCAATGAGTGGTCACTAGGGAGGATGAATAGGTAAGTTGGAGAATGAATGGGGGTGGGAGACAGATTGACTTGTAAACTAACCTGAGAGACAGCTACTGTGTTTAAAGTGATTTGGGCCAGGTCTGGTTGCGTCTTGATTGTTTTTCCTGCAATATACTGAGATCGCAGGGAGGGGAAAGGAAGTCAGTTGTCCTTTTGATGGGTCTGTCCCCTTTATGCAGAGAGAAGGAAAGCCCCTTCCAATGTCTGTTAATATAAAAGGGCCTTTAATTCAATAATTCCTTCTCTCTGCATTAAGGGGACAGACCCATCAAAAGGAAAACTGACTTCCTCATATTTTGGGGTGAAATTTCCCGAATTCCTTCAACTTGTAGATGTTAAAAATATCTACAATTAACAAGTCTCTGCTAGGTGTTGGGTATTATGTCCACACATTATTATTAATCCTATAAAGGAAAAATAAAAATCTTAGGACATCCCAAAATTCGCTATGCCAAAAGGGAGAACTGAGCCACACAGCACAGCTGTCTTCTCCCCAGTGAGGTACGGGGGTCCTCTTTTAAGAAATAAAGGGGCTTAGAAATGGCTAAATAGGATTTTTCTCTTTGAACTGGGTGTGGGAAGAAGGAGAGAAGCCTGGCTGGCAAGGTGGTCTTGTTATTGTCAACAGAAAAAAGCCAAACTCTGTAAAATAATTTTAAAGAGATTTATTCTGAGCCAAATTTGAGGATCATGACCTGGAGCCACTCCCAAGAGGCCTTGAGCAAGTGGACTCGCTGTGGCTGGGTTACAGTTTGATTTTATACATTTAAGGGACAAAGGGGTTACAGGTAAAGTCATCAGTCAATACATGGTAGGCATACATTGGTTTGGTCCAAAAAGGTGAGACATCTCGGCGAAGCAGGGGCTTACAGGTTATAGGTGGGTTTTGTAAAGTTTTCCCAGCAGCAAAAGAAACAGACACAGAGAGAGAGGGGGCGGGGGACAAACAACATGGCTTTATTGTGCGCTACCGGAGGAGGTTCACAGGTCCCAAGATAGGGGGGCCCAAGACGTCGGTTCCATTTAGAGGGGGTCTGGGCCTTTATGCTCTTTGGGGCAGGCTAGGTACTTTTGGCAGGAAGAGCTGGGGATTTTCCACTGTGACCTTTGGAGGTCATTGAGCAAGAGGAGGGGCTGGCAGTAATTTCAGAATCCAGGGGCCAAAATTCCTTGTCCGGGTGGACATCTGGGTGTGGTTGCTCTCGGTGGGGCCTGGCAGTCTGTCCTTGGCTGGTCTGGTCTAGTGAGCCTTTTGGTTTTGATCTAGGACGAGGAGGGGGGCCCCGCCACCAGCCTTACAGGTTTAAAGATTCTTTGGCCTGTAATTGGTTAAAGACATGAAGCTTTGTCTAAAGGCTTGGAATGTTTCAACATAAGGAGCTGTTGACCAGAGGCAAGCCACTGGACATAGATTTGTTGTGTAGTCTGAGGACCTGTAAGTTTTTCTTGCACACCTTTAGGTCTGTTAATGGGTCACAAAGGATGTTTCCAAGAAGGGAGGGGGGCATAAGGCATGTCTGACCTCTCTCCTCCTGGCGGGCAATTTTTTAGGATATTCCTTTGGCCAAGAGGGTGTCAATTCAGTCAGCCAGTGGAGGGCGAGCCTTAAAATTTTATTTTAGTCCACATTATGCAGATAAACTTCATGCTAAGACCCTCAGGGACATGTTTTATTCAGACCTTTAAGGGCCCCAGATTCTCTGCAGACCAGTCCCAGGTCAAATTTGCAGGGCCTCGCTGCACTTCACAGAGATTCTCTACAAGTGCCAATCTTCCCCCCAGCCTCCCACCAAGACAGCTGTATAGCACATTCCTGTTTGCCCACAGCCATCTCAAAATATTGCAAAGAAGTGTATTTTGGGTTAAAATATTTCTTATTTCAGACCAGCAAAAACTCCTTCAAGATGCATGGCTCCTACAAAATGACTGCATGTTAATCACAACCCTAGGGCTGTAGCCTGAATGAACTCTTGACCGTCCATTACAAGTTCCTCTCCGCAGAGGCAAATCAAGGAGGAGCTGTGATCACTCTCTGCCCACCCTGAGATCACAGCATTGATTATTTCCCCTCTCCCCTGTTTTGAAAGCTCATTTTACCTGACGTGGGCTTACTAGGCACCAAATAGAATTTCACGAACACCACACCCGCCTCACTGCCCACCTCTTTCTTTCTCAGGTGTACTCCCTTTTTTCCTTTAAACACTGATTCTCAATTGTTTTTCTACCCAAGTTGTCAAATCGATATCAGGACTGACCCACAGCAAAACTGCTTGGCCCTGTGGGCAACCTGAATGCAACAGCTCAAAGGAGCCACCTGGGCATGTTACCGCCCAGCTGGGTCCCTTGCCCGCCACCCAGGGAAGGCCCGTAGACTGAGGCAGCAGGGGCTGCATCAGAGAAAGTTCTGTTTTGCAACACACCAGATGAGGAGATGGGAGTGATTTCTCAAACCAATCTGTTACCAAAACCTCAGCACTTGCCCTTGAGACAGCATCAGAAGAATGAGAGCAAGTGGTTTGAGGAGGAAAGAGAAGTTTATTACTTTTCCAGTGTCAATGGAAAAAAAGCCAAAGTCTGCAAAATAATTTTAAAGAGATTTATTCTGAGCCAAATTTGAGGACCATGACCCGGAGCCACTCTCAAGAAGCCTTGAGCAAGTGGGTTCGCTGTGGCTGGGTTACAGTTCAGTTTTATACATTTTCAGAGAGACAGGGGTTATAGGCAAAGTCACAAATCAATACATGAGAGGCATACATTGGTTTGGCCCAAAAAGGTGGGACAGTTCAAAGCAAGGGCTTACAGGTTATAGGTGGGTTTAAAGATTCTTTGGCTGGCAATTGGCTGAGAGAGTTAGACTTTATCTAGAAGACCAGAAAGGATATGCTTATTTAAAGATAAGGTTGTGGGCACTCTGGGAGGCCCAGACAGGAGGACATTTTAAATTTACAATAGGCGCCTGCTAGGATGTTTTAAGATGCTTTAAATTTAAGAGTAGGCATCTGCTAGGATGCTTGAGTTAAGATAGGGGCTTCTTATCTTTTAGGTGATGTTAATGCCATACCAGAATCAGGTTGGGAAGTAAACCACCGCTTTATTTGGTTAACAAAAGCCGCTTAGTGAGAATTTACCATTTGTCAGCCTGACCCAGCTGGCCTCCTTAGGAAGGAGTTTTTAGCAAAAAATCAGAGTTCAGTCCTCACTAGCAAAGCAGGAAAAATGGTAGGCTCTCATCTCAAAATCCAAATTTTCCTGCAGAAATACAGAGCTTTGCAAGGGAGGAACCTCAGTTCTAGGCTATTGTTGTTAATGATTCTAATCTCCTGTCTCTGCTGAAGACAAAGCCTGTGATCTCTGCCCACCTGGGCTCATCTGGGAGTGACACAAATTACAAAAGATGTTCCCCTGCCCCTCCTCCCCTACCTCTCCAGACCACCTGCCCAAGGCAGGGATTCAGGCCAGGCCACAGTTTCCAAAAAGAATGGGGAGAGTTTTAAAGAGACAGAAATATTTTTGCCATTTTTTTTTCAGGCCATTCCCTCTGTTACATATGCCCTTGAGAATTGGGGGACTAAGGTTTTTTTTTAGTGGTTTGGTGAACAAAGGGCTAGGGCTTGGGTCTGCTGATTGGTGGGGGTTGAGCTCATAGGGTTGGGAAGCAGAGATTATCTTCTCAGTTGGGAGATTTCCTGTGTAAAGGCTCTCAATGCTTCTTGGATCTGTTCCCAGACCTGTCCACAGGTCCAGTTGACGTCCAGTGGGTCACCCCAAATGCAGAGTCTGAAATACAAATTGTGGCTTTTTGTGTCTGGCTTCCTTCACTTACTTACATAATGTGTCCAAGGCTCATCCATGTTGTAGTGTGGCTCAGTACTCCACTCCTTTTCATGGCTGAGTAATATTCCACTGTATGGATGGACCACACTTAGCTTATCCATTCATCCATGGAGACATTCAGACCGTTTCCACCTTTTGGCCACTGTGACTATTGCTGCTATGAACATTTGTGCACAAGCTTTTGTTGGAACACCTGTTTTCAATTCTTTGGGGTATATATTGAGTGGTAGAATTTTGGGGTCCTGCGGTAATTTTACGTTTACTTTTTGAGCACCCACCAAGCTATTTTCTACAGTGGCTAAACCAGGTCACATCCCCACTGCAATGTACAAGCATTCCGATTTCTCCACACCCTTGCCAGTACCTCTTAGTTTTTTGGGTTTTTTTTAATGGGTGCTACTAAGACATTTTTGTACATAGCCTGGAAGGATCCAACAGAGAGGGAGAAGTTGATAATGCTCAAGAGAAATGGGGCCATGGCTGGAGGGAAATCCTTGGGAAGGTGAGAGGACACAAAGCCCTTAGATGGGGGGTCCCCCAAAATAAGAAGTCTGCCTAGATGCTGGGCTTCCCAAAAAAGAAATATCCCTGGCCTTGCTCTGGTGGGCTTGTCCCCTCCTGGTGGGGGCCAGTCCCACAGAACAGCATGAATAGGGGTTGGGGGAAGGGAAGGGAGAAAATGGGGGGTCTCACCTTAAACCTCAACTCTCACCACCCAGATGAGGCGCTGCAGGCAGGGGCATAACCTCTTGACCTTCAGCACCCTCAGCTGTAGAATGGAGATAATGAACCAGCAACCAGCTGCTCCAGACTTCAATGGAGTGATGCATTGCACATGCCTGGCATACCATGGGTGCTTACTAAATGTAGGTCCCTTCTGTTGTCTCTTCCTTTCAACTAGATTGTGAATTACCAGGTAGGAGAAACCAGTTTGCCCTTTTTTGTGACCATCTTAATATCTAGCATGATGGTGGTTACATAGCAGGTGCTATAAGCATGTGAAAATAAATAAACACAAATAAAAATTATGATAAAGAAATTTCCCAACAACAATAGCAAATACTTACTGGCACTGGTTATGTGGCAGGGAATCCAAGAACAGCTGCCTCTCAGTTGGTCTGCACAATATGGCCTTGGGGTGAGTGCCACTTTGTCCCCACTTTGCAGAGGGGCCACTTGTCCACCGCTTTTGGCACGACTGGGGACTGGCAGGACGGAATTTGGACATAAGATGTCTCAACTCAAATCCCAGCTAGTCATCACAGTATACTCTTTATCCAGATACTGCTAAACCAACAGCAGTTGGATAATCCTGGAATTGGGGAATAATTTATTGCAGCTCGAAAGATGTCAAGAAGGAGGTTGACTGAGCACTGGAGGAAAGGAGGAGGTGGCCGCCAGCTGGATGCTTGGGGAAGACTTGAAGGTCCTGGGGAAGCAATGTTGTCGCCCAGAGGCACACTCTACCTTGGCGGCTGAGGTCTCCTTGAGCATGGCTGAGGTCACCCTGGGCACAGCAATGGGATCTTTCCAGGCTCAGGTGGTTTCCAACACTGGAGGCTGGTTCATAGAGACATCTCGCATGGGCATCCCCCAGGGATCAAGTGATTTCTTTCTGCTCAAGCCTGCCCCTTTGTCAGCACCGAGGCACCAGGAAACCAGGTCAGCCACCAAAAGGTTGCCGCTTGCTCTGAACTGATGCCAACGGGAAAGAATGGGCTTTTCCAGGTTCTCAAGAGAGCACTGACCCCCAGGGCCTGAGCATGTACCCGAGTTGGCATAGAATCCTTTTCCCACTGGGCCCACCTCCGCATGCTACCTCCAGAGAACTGTCCCTCACTTCCCAGCCCTCACTTCTCTTGGTGACTGGGTCAGAAGGGAGCTTTTCGGCCCTTGGCTGGGCCTGGATCTTGCCCAGAGCTGCCCAGCAACGCTCCCGGCCCCTCCCCCTTTCTGTTGCATCTCTGCCACGCCCGCTCTCCATTTATCTCAGGATGCTGCAGAGTGAGAAGAACTAGCATGTGTGCATCACTTCTGAGCCAAGGAGAGAGAGGGCAACGTGACAATGATGAAAAAATGACAATGACCATGGTTACAGCATTTTGCAGGTGAAGGTGCTCACGTATTTCTCCATGGCTGAGTTTCCTGCGACAGGGACAGGTAGCAAGAGCCAGCCCCTCATCCTGCTCTTTTGGATGTAGGACTTGATCTACCTACTCCTAACTGGCTTCTGCTTTCCAACTCTCCATGTCACTCCTCCCCAGCCCAGGCAGGTGGGCTCCGTGCCAGGCACAACCTTGTGTTAAGGAGAAGGGCTGTGACGCCCAGAGAGGTGGAGGGGAGTCCGGTCCGTTTGTCAGCAGTGGCTTCACCAAGACACCTCCACCCTCGGACTCTAGGGCCAGAACATGTTGACGCACTGCTGATTATGACGAGCTGAGCCAGTCACCAACAGTTAGTGGTTAACCGTTTATTGCTTATCAAGATGGGCCACAGAGAAAGTTTACAGGAACAGCTGGATGTGGCTTAATCATTAACACTGCTCAACTTCACAAGTTCCCAGGTTGACATCTAATTAAGCTGAGACCCCATCTCTTTATCAGGCATACTCTGTCTGCTTGCTAGACCGGAACAAGCAAGGCAAGCTCCAGAAACAGGTGAGTGGTGCTTGCGGACTGGGGCCTGCTTTGAGGAAAATTTTAAGAATGAATGAGACCTTTATGGAACAAAGGATTTGAAATCAACTTTACAGGGTTGTGGTGACAATTAAATGAGAATATGCACAAAAAGTGCTTAGTGCGGAATCTGACAAATGTTCATATAAAAATGGAATTGATTATGATTACAGCTGTGGTCGCTATTCCAATATCCAATAATCTGATAATCTTTCTCTCTCTCTCCCCCTTCCTTCCTTCCTCCCTCCCTCCACCATCTTTCTTTCTTCCTTCCCTCCCTCTCTCTCTCTTCCTCCATTCCTCCCTTTCCTTCTTTCTTTCCTCCCTCCCTCTACCTCCTCTCCTCTTCCTTCCTCTCTCTCTCCTCCTTTCCTTCCTTCTCTCTCTTACTTTCCTACTTCCTTCCTTTTCTTTCTTCTTTCCTTGCTCCCTCTCATATTTCTCCTCTTCCTTCCCTTTCTCTCTCAAAGGTGTTTTTCACATTCATTTTCTTGTTTGGGGATCTGCTTTAGTTTCATGCCAAAGTCAGCAGACAACCCTGAAAATTAAGAAGAAAGTCACAGCCAAGCATTAATCAGTTGGAGAACTTGGGGACCAGGTGCGCTGTGCGGTTCTCTGTGCAGAGCTGTTGGCCAGTGGGCGGCTGAGACTGCCTGGTTTTGTCCTGGGGGGCCACATCACAGGGCGGACAGTGTGTGAGGTGGTGGCTCCAGGCACCTCCAGGAAGGCTGGTCTCCAGCTTTCATGAACCGCATGCGGGAGAACAAGTGCCACTTGCTGTTTGCTGACCTGTTGTGGCTCACCAGCGCTCACCAGTGTCCGTCCTTGCCTCTGTCCCCACCCCACACAGGCTCAGTGAGAGTGATGGTCTGGTTCCAGGCTGTCTGGGCTCAGATCCAACCTCTCTGACAGGTTTGGGGAGTGAAGTCACTTCAAGCCTTGGTAGCTTTATTTCTAACATGGGCCCAGCATTGCAGCAGACACAGGTTTTATTGGCAGCAGTAGCAATAGTGGTGGCAGAGGTGATTTTCTATTAATAAATATTTAACCCCAGTTAAAGTCTAGGTCCCTACCAGTCAGAGTGCCTAGAGCAGTCCTGGTGCTCTGCTATGCTAGATGCCAACATTACAGCTGCTGGATGTGGGAGGCTCAGCAGAGAGGGGTCTGGGCTGCCAAAGTGGCAGGTAGGCATTTGGGGACGTGGGCAGGTGGCTGTTCACCAATGGGTATAGCAGCATTTTGATCTTGTAAGAACCAGCATGTCCACTCTGGTGGGTACCAGCAGGGCAGCAGTCTCAAATAGCAGTGAGATTGGTGCTGTCATTACAGATTGGAAAGACAGAGCTAGCATTTTTGAAGCTCTCACCATGCATGGTGTTTATTTATCTTATGTATTTATGTATATTATTTTACTAATCTGTCATTCTATTTAAGCCTAAGAGAATTACTTTGAGGCAGTTTAGAGTTCTTTAGTCAAAGGTCACATGGGCCCCCCTCCTCTTTCCCTTTAATCAGTTCTAAAACACCATCCATTCCTTGAGGCTCTCACAAACAGCGAGTACCTGGTCTGTGTTCCACAAAGGCTGTGCCCCTGGGGAGGAGCATGAAAGCTGCTGTGCATTTGGCATCTACCATGTGCTTCACACACATGGACTCATTTCATCCTCACCGTGGGCTAATGAGGTAGCTCATGACATTGCTCCCATTTAAGACATAAAGAAATGGAGGTTCGGAGAGGTCAAGTAACTTTCCCCAAATCACACAGCTAGTAAGCTGTAGAGCTGGGATTTGAACGCATGGCTCAGGAGTCCATGCTTCCTAGGGTGCAAGTTGTGTGCACTTGGCCTTGCACTGCATGGGCAGTCAGCTTCCCACCTGTGCCGAGACGTCTCAGGAAGACGAGGGCACCTTCAGCTCTGTAGTAGTCTCTCTGTAGGGCGAGGCATGGAGCCTTGAGCCTCTGCTGCCTACAGCTGCCCTGGGCGGGGTCAGTATTGACTTTTCCTTGCTGGTGGGGGTGTAGGAGAAGCTTGGAGTTGGCAGTGACCTGGAAAGGACAACCCGCCACCCACACCCTCCTGGTGCCAGCAACGTTCTCGGCTTCAGCATGTTTTCTGGGAGAATGTGCAGGTATCTCCCCATCCTCAGCCTCCTCCTCTCAGCCAGAGGCTTCATTGTTTAGGGTCTGCTGAGCACACTGTTCCCCCACCCCATGCCCAGGTCCCCCTGCCCCAGTCACATCCCGTGGGAATACTGAACACACACCATCACTGCTGTGCTCACTGCCCTCTCCCCGCAGGTCTGGACTCACTGCCTCCTCCACATTCGTGATTGTTCATCTGCTCTGACCTTGATTTCTAGGTGGTTCCCACTTTGCATGGACATAGTATATCCCAACAAAAGCCATGTGGGGACCACAGCTTGTACCACGTCTTCTCTCAGCCGTTTTCCTATCTAAGTCCCCAGTTGCAGCTCAGAATGTCCCCTGTCTTCTCCCACCTGCTTGCTAGACCCTAGCACCACCCACAGCTCGGCCAGGCAGCTCTCCAGGTTTCTCAGTGATGAATCCACGGCTGGCTCCGCACTCCTGCCACCATCAGCCACCGTCTTTCCCCTTCAGTCCTCAGCTTTGCCTCACTATTCACATGGACACATGAACAGGCTACCAGTGCCATTAGAACATCACACCATTGGACAGGAGTCCCCATTGTCCCCCTTCCAGACCTGCACTCCCCTCTGTACCTTTGACCCCATACCCCACCACCTGACCTCTCCTCTGCTCCCACTCACCGTCAACGTTGTGGGAAGACTTGTCCGCACGAAGCTCTTCTCCAGAAGCTCCAGCCTCTTGTCACCCTCTCCCCTCATGTCACCCTTGTTATGGTTACTGATGGCCTCCACGTGGCCACATGCTGTGGATACTTATTCTTCCTCCTACTTGACCTGGGACTGTGGCCAACACAGTCGGACCCTCCCGTCTACTCAAAGTTCTTGTCTTGTCATTCCTATCACCTAACTCTCACTTACCATCCTCTGTCTTCTCTTTCCAGGTTGGAGTTCTTCCGGCATCTTCTCTTCCTATTTTCTCTCCCTGGGTGATCTTACCTACTCCCACGGCGTTAATGACCATTTAATTTATTTGGGTCACAGATGCTTCTTGAGCACCACTCTTTTGTCCAATGGCCCAAGTGCTATTTATGATTTGATGTCCCCAAACATCTCAAGATCAACACTCCCTAAACAGAACTCTTCAGCTCCTCCCGCTCCCAAATCTATTATTCTCTGAGTCTTCTCCAGCTCAGTGCATGATAGTTGTCATTAATTAGACAAGGGTTTGCCAGGCGGCTCCCAGCCTTTTATATACAGTATCCTTCATCTAATAATCATGCTGTGAGAGAAGGATGCCTATCTTCAATAGATTGATAAGGGAACAGACTTACAGGTGGGTCAGTGGCAAAGCCAGGAAGGGGACACAGGTCGCTGATTCCAATGGCTTATGTCCTTTCAAATCCTGACTCTCAATCATTTGGAGACTATCTTTAACCTTAGGCACCTGTAGGGCCACCATGTTGTGTAATTCCAGAGCAACATTTACAAGGTCATCTTCATGGATGGCAGTTCCTGGAGTTATGAAGTGACAACAGTCACATAAACTAGGATGACAATAAGTCCCTAGAGGTGAGCACTTTGGTGACCATGGATACCCTAATTCTGGATTTCTTTGTCCCATCCCATGAGCCCATTCTGTCTCCTCCCTTTCCTTTACTTCCACCCCCCCATCCTGGTTACCCTGCACCTCTCTGGCCAGGCTGTCAGACTGTGCGTGCAGATGAAGCAGTTATGACCCTGAGCATGAGGAGTGCAGGAACGTATCAGTCACGGTTCTCTAGAGAAGCAGAACTAGTAGGAGATACACCCCCCATCTGTCTGCCTGTTTATCCAGGTTTCTTTGAAGAAATCAGCTGATGTGATTGTGAGGGTGGCAAGCCCAGCACCCACAGGGCAAGCTAGCAGGCTAGACATTCTGGCAGGGTTGGTGTTGCTTGCAGTTTTGGGCCAAAGGCGGGAAACTCAGGCAGCATTTGTATGTTATAGTGTGGCAAATTCCTTCCTCTTCAGGGGACCTCAGCCTTTTCTCTTAAGACCTTTAATTGGCTGGGAAAGGCCGACCCACCTTACAGAGGCTATCTGCTTTACCGGAAGTCAGCTGGGCCAAATGTTACTCATATCTAAAGAGTGACTTCCCAGACTGTTCTCCAGATGTTTGGCCAAACAGCTGGACACTGTAGCCCAGACAAGTTGACACACACAATGAACACCGCAAGGAGGGCGCAGTCCTTGGCGAGGACGCAGATACAGGCACAGTCAGCCCAGCAACCTGGTGCCTGCTGGGCTCGTGGAACATGCCACGGAACACACAGGAGTGATCCAGATTTCTAGAAGGAGCAAATGGACCGAGCAGGTGAGCCTCAAAGGTGAGGCAGAGGAAGGAGGAAGGCACTGGGCCAAGGGCACAGCCTAAGCAGCAGCAGAGAGGCCCACAGTGCACACGGCCCCAGAGGGCTGGACGTCCCCACAGTGTGTGCCGGCATGAGACCGATGCGGCCGGCTCCTCAGTGCAGGGCCTCGAATGTTGCTCACAACCAACATTCTTGTCTAGCCAGCTGAAATGACCTAATTCTGGACCTAAATCAGTGGCTCAGAGCTCATCATCCTGTAAGAAATGCACATTCTTCCAGAATGGTATTTTCTGCCCCAAGAAGCAGAATATTAAAGCATTATTTTAACTATACTTGGCTACCTGAGACCTTAAGTGCTTTGTTCTTTAAAATTTTTTTAAATTTAAAACAATTTTAAAAACTCATTGGTCCAGTTATATAAGTATTTTTTTTTTGAGTGTAGAACTTTGAAAAACTATAGGAAAACAAAGACTAAGATAAAAATTGGATAAAATGCCCCGGCCAAATAGTTTCCTGCCAGTCTATTATCTATGCCTATGAATATGTATCCATCCTCTGCTCTCATATTATGTTTTAAATTTATTTTAAGAAAAACACACACTAATATAGTTTAAGTACATATATTATTTAATAGTCATGAATCTATTAATAAGTATATATATTTTTAATATTGAATAATGTTTATTTATTTATACATCTTCCTCTTTTTTTGTCAAATAAGAATTTATTATGAGCATGACCTCCTGGCATCAAATGTTCTCACATACCATAATATGACTATATAAATTTCCATCATATGAATGTACCGTAATTTATTAAAATTTCCCTGCTAGATATTTTTTCCTACTGTAAATACCACTTTTCTGACATGAAAAATGCTACGATGATCATCTCGGACTTTAATCTTTGGGCACATTTCTATTACTGCTTTAGGATAAATTTTTATAAATGACAAAGTTGGGCCAAAGGGCATAAATATTTTTATGGCTCTAGGAACATATTTCTAAACTCCAGAAAAGTTGTACAATTTTCTACTTGTGTCATGCCGCTGATTCAGAGGATAATTTTGGTAATTGTTCCCAATTTGGCAGGTAGCATTAGCATTTCATTTAATTTGCACTGATTTTACATTCACATCTTGGAGACAGTCTACTGTTTCCAAACTGCATGACCTCTGAATGAGACTATGCTGGGGGTAACGAGACTATGCACTTAATGAACTGTAAGGCAGTGTGAGAAACATAGATGTAGTCCAATCCTGCATTTCACAAATGGGGAAACTGAGGCCAGAGAAGAGCAGGAGGAGCCCGGGTCTCCTGGGGTCCGATCGAGGATGCTGTTGTGTCCCCTGCCGGTGTCCTTGCCAGGGCCCTCGCAGCAAGCCTGTCAGGCTGTTTGGGGCCACCTCCTCTGAGCTGCCCATACTGACAGCAAGTGTCCCATGGCTTCTTCCTTTCTTCTCTTTCTCAGAAACAATAACAAAAGTCCAAAATCTGAAAAATAAACCATGAAGCTCAGTGAAAAGGACCCAGCAGAAAACAAAGAAAGCAATTCAGTGAAAAAGAAATTGGTAAGTCCTGGTTTCTTTCTCTCTCCCTTATATGGGTATTCTGGTGACCTTGGTCAGTCACTCCTTGTCCCTACCCCCCCTCCTCCCGGGGGAAGCAGCAGGTGGGGGCTAAGGGAAGGCAGTGCAGAGAGAAGGGTGAGCAACAGCTGCATGAAAACCTGCACAGGAGAGAGTCGTGGAAACTGTAGAGAGTGTGGGAAGAGGCTCAAGAGATGGACGATATCAATAGTACTGACCTGTTGGTGACTTTCTGGACTTGGGCGGGGTCCCCATTCCAAAGGTCATTTCTCAACAAGGGGACATTGATGTTAATGATGATTATGTCATTCTCCTTAAGGATACATTGAAGCCCATCCCCCACTCCACCACAAGACTTAGTCCCCTGGCCCTTCCTCCAGGAAGTCCTCAGCAGCTAGAACAACCCTTTCCTTTCCTGCGACTCCTCGGGCCCTCTCTTTAAACTGGATTCATGAAGCAGCAGCCAGAGAGCACCCACTCTGTGCCAGAACTTTCAAAACGTCTCTCATTTGGTTCTCTCTGTTATACTATGGTGAAGGCACTATTCCCATCTTATAGGTGAGAGAGGGCTGAGTCATTTGCCCGAGGTTATGTGGCTGGCACCAGGGGCAGCCAGTCTAAACTTGACCCACCCCTGCTTTGTCTCCTGGGATGCACACGGAGACAACTGTGATGTGGAAGAAACTGTGCTCATTTTTAACAAGCCTGCACTGCCTGGCAGGACAGAGATCAACACAAATCCACTAGCCAAGTTGCCAGGGACGTGTGAACGAGGCAAGCTGAGCATCATTGTTCCCATACAGGTGTGCAACAGTTTGTGGAGGTGAAGCCACCTGCCTCAGGTCACCCAGGGATGTGGAAGAATCATGTCAAATAGACAGCAACTCCCTCTTGGTGGACACTGTATCTTTTCTAGGTACTTCCATTTGTCAAGGATCTACTGTCTAGGTATTTGGTGTATGAAGGAAGGGATGTGGTCATTTCACACATTCTGCTTAAATGGTACTCAAGAGAAAGTTTCCCTCTCTGTCCAACCCTTGCCTGTTAGAAACTTTTCCACTTGTCCAAGCAAAAGTTTAAGCCTTAGTAAATCATCTAGAGGACAGTGTAAGTTCAGTTCCAGAAGTATCTGGAACTGGACCCCTTCCCTGAGCCAGGCAGGAGGAAGGCCTTAGGAAGGCTTGGGGCACTGCGTGAGTTTACCAGGGCTATCATGACAAAGTACCATAGACTGGGTGGCTTAACCAGTCGAAATAGATTATCTTATAGTCCTGGAGGCCCAAAGTCCAAGATCAGAGTCAGCAGCGGTGGTGCCTTCTGAGTCTGCCCTTCTTGGTGTTTGTATGTGGCCACCTTCTCCCTGTGTTGTCTGTGTGTGTCTAAGTCCTAATCTCCTCTTCTGATAAGGACACCCGTCAGATTGGATCAGGGACCCATGCATATGACCTCGTTGTGCCTTAATTACCTCTGCAAAGACCCTGTCTCCACATACAGTCCCACTCTGAGGTCCTGGGGGTGAGGACTTCAACATGCAACTCTGGAGGGGACACCACTCAGCCCATCAAGTGGACTGCCTGCAGGAGGCTGCTGTGCTGAGGGACAGCCCACGCGGCAGCGGCACGCGGAGCCTGGCGCCGGGCAGTGGACGTCAGGGGGCTGTGGGGAGGAGGTGGGCACTGAAGGACGGGCGGAGTCCGGGGGAGTCAGGAGGAAGGGCCTGAGCTGGTCCAGGAGAACCAAGTGGGCAGGATCCCCAGTGTCACCAGCGGGATGTGGGCGGAGGGATAAGTGAATGTCTGAGCGGCTGAACGGGCCCCAGCCCATTGCCTGGAAACATTTGTAGTATGGCCACGTCCATGATGGGAGTCAGTTTTCTCAGGAGCTGCTTTGGGTCCAGGGCCACCGGCTGTGTGGATTCAGAGGAGGGCTGCTCCACGCTGTCCGGGCACTCGAGTTCTCCCCCATGATGCAGGACTAGCAGCTCCTCCCAGGCTGCCAGGAGGAATGGATGACATCATGGACATGAGTGCATGTGGGAAAGCAGTGTAGATGTGCAGTGTAGACATGTATGTGAGAGGAGGGTGAGGAGGGTGTGCTGGCTGATGGGAGCCCTGGTTAGGTGCCATCTGGTTCATGGAGGCACAGGCCACACTCCCACCTACTTCTATGCCCAGCTGCACATTCGCGTTGACTGCCTGATTTGTGGTGCCATTTGAGGTTTCAATCCCAATGGGGAACTATGGAACAGTTTTAAGTAGGGCGAGGGGTCACCTGATCCAATTTGGGTTTTGGCAAAATCTGTTGAGATCCCCGTTACAGTTGAAACCAGGGAAGGTGCGTAGAAAGAAGTCATTGCTATGGGGCGAGGAGGAGGAGGAAATGAGATGATGAATATCCCCATCAGGATGTCGTGGGGGTTGGGGGAAGGCAGAGGGGCCCTCGGCACTCAGGGATGTGGCTGTCCTTGCCCCTCCTCTGGTCTCCTCCTGCTCACTCACCAACCACACACACCAGACAGACCCGCCTGCAGGCCTTGGCTCCCCCCTCCTGCCCTGCCCCTCCTTGGCCTGTGTTCTGCCCGGGCCTGTCCACCCTATGACAGTCTGCTCAGGAGCCACCTCCTCCAGAAGATCTCAGTGACCCAGCTGAGATGCCTCCTCTGTGCTGTTCTAGGAACCCCCTCTTTGCATGCCAGGGTGTAACTGAGGGTTTGTGTGTCAGGAGCCACTCCAGACCTGCAGCTTGGCGAGGAAAACCAATGCAAGAAATAGCCAGTGCTCCCCGAGGCAGCCCCACTGATTAGCATGCACAGTGACTAATGCACTGCATGAGTCATGGGCGTGGTGCATCCCTATCCTCACCACCGAGGATTGCTTTCCCTTTTGGTTCCCCATTTGCTTTGAGCAGCCGTTTCCCCACTGCTTTGTATCAGGGTTGGGCGGATATTTTCAGGTTCATTTGACACTTCAAGCTCCCAGCACGCCTATAGCACTCTACACCTCTTATGCTAACGTGTGCTTTCCATGAAACCCATCTTCTCTATCTCTTTGTTGTGGGACTCGAGCCCTGCCTTGTCTCCTAGGCATTCTACACTCACCAATCTGCCTTTGTCCGTGGCCCAGCCTCTGGGAGCAATTGGCGCAGGCAACTGTCCTAGCCATGGCTAAAGGCACTTCTCTGACATCTGGGGCAAATCAGCCATGCAGCGAAGTAATCATGGTGTGCCGGTGTGCACGAGGTCCTTGTCTGCTCAATGCTGTCCCCAAGCCAGCCTGGGGCTGGCACACCGGAGTGTTCCCTCAGCTAGGGCTGGATGAGCAGGACAGAGCAAGGACGGAGAAGTGAGTTCATTTCCTCCCACACCCACAGCCTCTGCTCCAGGCCGCAGGGCCGCTGCTGGGGCTGTGTGTTTTGTATGTGAGCCTCAGAGTAGCTCTGCAGGACCAGCAGGGCAGGGGCAGTGTCACTTTGCTCTGGCAAAAGTGGTAGCTCAGAGAAGTCAAGTGACTTGCCTGAGGACACACAGTTACAAAGTGAAGGAATTGGGGATGGAACCCTGCCCAGGCTTCTGAGGCAAAGTCAGCCACCTCGCCGTTGTCCCAGTCATTAGGGAGACGCCCTGGGTTTGTGTCAGTCATTCTCTCCAGGAAGGCTGGCTTTCTTAAGAAAGAACTATAAGAAGATGCCAAAGAGAAACTCCTCCCACCCCTGGGCGGCTCCTGCGAGGACGGGTTTCCCTGTTAGGACCCTCCCAGTGCTGTGATGACTCAGGAGGAGGGAAGAGAATTGTTGCCCTACTTCCTGTTCAGGCACGATCAAATCGCTACCATTCCTGTTTGGACGCCCCCGCCCCCTTCCCAGTGGACTCTGCCTCCTTATTCACCGGATGTCCGGGCAGAGCCCAGGGCCCCTGGGTTGAGCCGTGACTTGGGCCAGCAGGGCCCGTGGTGGGAAAGAAAACATGGATCCCAGGGAACCGTGCTTAGCTCCCCTCACGCATGACACCAGCTGCCCCAGGCCTCTGGGGTCAGGAAGGGTGTCACCTGAGTGTCACCACCTGAGAAGCGGGGTGCCAGGTGGGAAGAGAAGAAAGGTAAACATGGAAACCGGTTTCTGTGTGGCTGGAGGGCTTCAGGGAGTCCAGGCTGGGGTGGCAGTCACGTGGCAGCACTCAACCCAGCCTACAGCTGTGTGGCTGAGGGCCCTGGGCTGTGACTGTGGCTTGGTGGCCCTGCTCTCCAGGCTGGGCTGGCAGTGCCCCTGGCAAGGCCACAGTGGAGAACTGCCCTGCACTCACTCTGTGGTGTCCCTCTTCACCCCCGCCCCAGTACATGGTGCAGGCAGCAGCATGGTCAGTCAGTGGGCACCCTCTGCCCTGGGACTGGCAGCGAGGAGGTGGCGGGCACAGGCACGGGCTGGGGCTCCCCTGGGCAGGGCTGAGGCGGGCCCCTCACACAAAGAGCTCTGGCCTGCTGGTGCAGACAGGGGAGAGTCTGCCACTTCTAAAGTGATGGCGCTGGGAGTGAGGGAGGCCACTGGCGCAGAGGAGATGCCTGGCACAGCCTGGTGGCTCAGAGGAAGTGGCATCAGAGCTGAGCCCCAGAGGGTGAGTTTAAAGAAAAAAGTGATAGAGAACAGGTGCTTCAGCTGAAATGTGATTCTGCTCTGTCAGTGAATCCCACTCAGCTCAAGCTCCGCTTACTGCAGGAAAAGAAATCAGTCTCACACCTCACTCGGCAACGTCCCTTCCATGGCACAGAGCCCTGCGCCGGCCTCCTCCCGTCACCGCGTCTGCCGAGCACGTCCGCGGCATCGGGCTCAGTGCCCACTGTCTGGCCTCAGCTGCTCACACGGGACCTCGCTTGTTCTGTTAATAACTCCTTTCTGGGGCATGACAGCCTCTGAAGTGGGTTCCATTAGTATCCCCATTTTAAAGATGAAGAAACCAAGTCATAGAGTGGTGACATAACCAGCCAAAGGCTACATAGTTGTAAGTGGCAGAGCTGAGGGTAAGAAAAGGTTGAATCAAAGAGAGAAATATAAAAACAAGAATATGGAGGCTTCAGGGGCCTTCAGAGGAGGAGGTGTTGGCAACAAGTCTCAGACAGGAAAGTGTCTCTACGAGGGAGGACATCGGGCGGAAGCGGTACTGAGACCTGAGCATGATGATTTAGGCTGGATCAGAAAGGAGTGGAGAGGCAGGGCCGGGTGGCTCAAGCTTATAATCCTGGCACCCAGGAGGCCGAGGTGGGAGGATCGCTCAAGGTCAGGAGTTCGAGACCAGCCTGAGCAAGAGTGAGACTCCCATCTCTACTAAAATCAGAAAGAAATTAGCTGGGCAACAAAGAATATATAGAAAAAATTAGCCAGACATGGTGACACATGCCTGTAGTCCCAGCTACTCGGGAGGCTGAGGCAGGAGGATTGCTTGAGCCCAGGAGTTTGAGGTTGCTGTGAGCTAGGCTGATGCCATGGCACTCACTCTAGCCTGGGCAACAGAACCAGACTCTGTCTCCAAAATAAAAAAGAAGAGAGTGGAGAGAGAGAAGCTGTATGGGTGGAAAACTCTCCAGGTGCTCATGGCAGTGGGGAGAAAGATTTCTTACACAGAGATTAGAATACACAAGTGTAAAGTTTATTTTTTCTTCTTAGAAGGAGAAAGAGAGAGACATTCAAGAACTCTTCAAGGCTGTAAAAGCAGACTCTAAAAGGCAGTTTTTATCTATAGGTTTAGGGATTGTGAAAGAAAAATTTCCATTTCCTTTCAGTCTGCTTGGCTCTTTTGAGATGTTGTGAAAACCAAGCCCCAAGGGCCTGTCAGCGAGAGGGGCCAGAGAGACACAATGTGATTGGTCTTAGCCCTTACTGAGCAACCAGGAGTCAGATAATTTGTTTGGTTATTGATATTCTTTCTGTTATATTGCTAGCAAGGCTGTCCTTTCAGAAACAGAAAGAGTAAGCACCTTACCTGGCCTCGAGAAACGCATGCTGCGTGGCCACACCCAGGAATACGTCGACCCCCAACGCAGCCAGGGCTATTACTAAGATCCCATTTCCCAGGTGGGCAAGCTGAGACCCAGAAAAGTCAAGTAACTTGCTCAGGCTCCCACAGCTGAGTGGTAGAGTTATCTAGAACTGAGCCCAGCTAGAGGAGGTTAGCGAGGTGGGCAGAGCAGGGGACCCCAGTTGGCTATTGCGGACCTGCTTCCTCTTCCAAACAGGGTTTGACTGAGTCAGGTCCCTGAACTTTGGATCTCATCTGCCTTGTTTACTGCTGTATCCCTGGAGCTTTGTTAGGACCTGGCACCTAGAAAGCGCACACACACACACACACACACACACACACAGAATATGTCAAACGATGGCAGAGAAAGCACCTTCCAGAACACCTGGTCCCCCCTCATTTGACCCACATTCCCCTGGCCAGCCTAGGATGGCAGGCCACTGCTGCCCCTGGCTTGTGTCAGCTGGTCAGCCTGTGCCGGGGGCCCTGCTGCTTCTGCCCTGTGGCCATCCTCGGATGGGGCTGTGAGGCAGGACTGTGGAGGTAGATGCCTTGTTCTCCACGCCAAGCCCTGGGTCTCACTGTCTGCAAGTCCTTGGACTTGGACCACCCTGCAGATTGGTGCCTCAGCCTGGGCAGCGTGTGTGAGCACGTGCGGCTAGAGTGTGTCCGTGTGGCTGTCAGCAGTCTCGGGCCCTGGGCACTGCACCTAGGTGAAGGGCAAGGCAGTGGAAGCAGCAGTGACTTTGTGAGTGCTGGAGCCAGGCCTGGGATCCGGCCCCGCCCGGCAGCAGCAGGCACAGCGTTGCGCCCTGTCTTCCTCACCTGTACAATAGGGTGAAACCACACTGGTGTAAGCACTCATGAGATAATGCACAGCAAGTGCTCAGAGCACACCTGGAGGCTAGCATGTGGTGAGTGCCTGCTGCTGCCACCGCTGCTGCTACCACCTCCTGAAACTGAGTCTGGCTTTGCCTTTTGCTCCTCTATGGGTCAGACAGTGGCCACATTCAGCTAAAATGATAGTTTTTTGCAGCTGATGAAGATGCCTGTCTGTATGTCAGGGACACTCATGTGGCCGGGGGAGGAAGGCTAGGGTGTGGCTGCTGGACCCGAGGGCACCCCAGCCCAGGATGGAACCCTGCCTGCCAGGCTCCAACCTGCTGCCTTTCTCTCACCCGGCTCCTGTCAAGGACTTCTCCCTGGGAGGGCCTTCCCCAGCTAAAGGGACGCTCCAAGTGCCGGCTCTGACGTGCTCTCCCTTCCTCCCCCACAGGACTGGTCCTGCTCGCTCCTCATGGCCTCGCTGGTGGGCGCCTTCGGCTCGTCCTTCCTCTATGGGTACAACTTGTCGGTGGTAAACGCCCCCGCCCCGGTGAGTGCCCCTCTCAGCCGCCCAGCCAGACCCCGTGCTGGACACTGGGGAGGGGACAGAGAGTGAGACCAGCCCTGCCAAGGGTGAGATGGGAGAGATAGAAACAAATGACAAGAAGTCAAGTGTGGGAGGGGCAGCTCCTTGCGGTTGGAGTGAGGGTCTCTAATGCAGGGAAGAAGGCCGCTAGAAGGACTTTATGCATAGAAACTTGTACGTTTTCTGGATTTGTTCTTTTTGGTGACCTTTAATCATAACTCAGGTGTCTGTTGGATAAGACCCATCCTTGGCAGATCTAGGTGCAGTTCCCCTATTCACCCTGTGCTGCTGGTTGGCAGGTGAAGGTTGGGCCCCTCGTGCCTAGGCAATTAGGTTTGGGTGCTGCCCCATTCCTGGGGTGGTGGCTTCCATGTTGACCTACCTCCCCACTGGGTTTCGGTCAGGATGAAGGTGGAAAGCAAGGTTTCCTATAGAAGGTGATACCTGAGCCACGTCTCTCGAAGGTGGAGATGCAGGCTGGGCCAGGGCTTGGAGCACAGGCTGTGCTTTGGGGACCCCAGGATGGACAGGAGTCAGGCTGTGGACAGGAGGCCTTCCAGGCTTTTCCTTGTTTGGGGACCTGGCATCCTTGTGTACAAAATGCAGGGGAGCCCAGGACCCCTGGGTCTCAAAGGTTCCTAGGAGCCCTGGGATTTTGCAGAGGCGACTCAGGGATCCAGGCTCCGTGTGTGCCAGGAGAGCTCTGTTTTCAAAAATTTTGTTAACTCTTTGATGTTTTGGGGTACTATGTAAATTCAATTTGAAAACTTGTTGTGATACTAAAAACAATTTGAAAACCGGGGGGCATAGATGGCTTGGACAGACACTTGTTGCAACTGATGATCTTTGATGTTGTCATTGTACTATCATCCCGAGATGGGGATATGACTTGTCCATATTTGTCTTTCAAAGGGAATTGGGAGTTTGGACTCTTGTTTCATCTTGAAAGTTCAGCAGAACATCCAGCTGAGAGGGTGGATGTTCTTTGCACTCATGGCTTGTGCAGCGAAGAGGCCTGTGAGACTTGAGCCTGGAATGGAATGATATGGGTATAGGCACTGACTATGAAAACATGAGGAAGATGCAAATTCATTCATTCATTCATTCATTCATTCATTCATTCATTCATTCAGCAAGCAAGCATTCGTTGAATGCTTTCCATGTGTCCAATGCTAGGAAATCAGAGAAGGCAACTTGAGGAGGCGGCACTTGAGCTGAGCCATGAAGGACGGGTAGGATTTCCCTAGGGGTCAGAGGGGGAGGAGGGGAGAAGGCCCACACAGTCAGGGTAGCCTTTCAAAACTTTAAATGCGAATCACACACATCATGACAGCATCAGTAGCAGCACACGTGAGGGAGCACGCGTAAGGCACAGCCCTTCCTCCAAGCACTTTCGATGTGTTGATTAGCTCAGTGCATCCTCATGACGACCCTTTGAAGGATGGATCACCATTACCCCCATTTTACAGATGAGGAAACTGAGGCACACTGTTCACTGTCTTACCCACAGCCACATAGTAAGTGGAGCCAGACTATGAGTCTATGAGTTCCCAGGCGTCAGGCATATTTTTGGTCATTTTTAATCAGCCCCTTTCGTGTCAGCCAGTTTTACCCCATGGGACTTCTTGTTTGGGGTGTTGCGGCTCTACTTTTGGGGCCAGTGTGCCCAGCAAGTGTTCAGTCATTACGACAACTGAGGCGTTTTCAGCCTGGTGCGCTCGAGCTGCAGGGGCCATGGCTTGTTATGCGTCCTCAGAGGAGCCGAGAGCAAGCCTTGGGGGCAGCACTGGGCCCACCCGCCCAGATCTGCAGGCCGGAAGCGTCAGCCCCGATCGGTAGCCCTGCTTCCTGGCATCTGCTCTCTGCTGTGATGGCTGGCCAGCCAACTCTGCCAGAAAGCCGTTCCATTCTCATAGAGATACTGAGAAGTCAGGGTCCTAGCTCTGGCTGCTGTTACAGAATGCCACACACTGGTGGCTTCAACAACAGGCTTTTATTCTCCCACATTTCTGGAAGCTGAAGTCCAAAGTCACAGTGCCAGTGAATTCTGTATCTGGCAAGGACCCCCTTTCTGGCTCGCCGATGGCCTCCTTACCACTGTGTCCGCGCAGCAGAGAGAGACCGTATGAGAGAGCTCACCAGCTCTCTGGCGTTGTTTATGAGGACACTAATCCCACCATGTGGACACCCCCCTCACTGCCTCTAGCCCCAGTTACTCCCAAAGGCCCCATCTCCAAATACCATCACATTGGGGATTAGGGCTTCAGTGCACGAATACAATTCAGTCCGTAATAGTTAGTTATTGATGTCATCTCTATTTCGTGGATGAGGAAACAGAGTCTCAGAGTTTAAGCATCTTGCCCAAGATCACACAGCCAAGAGGTAGCATCGCTGGAATTCAAACCCAGGTCTGTCTGAACCGAAGATCCACGCGCCAGCCCCCTGCTGACCACCACGCCAGACCCCCAAGTCAGCAGTGGAGGAGCTTTGCATGGTCAACCAAGGCAAGGAACCAATCAGGGCAGGGACTGGTACCAGCCATGCCAGCGCTCGAGGGCTGTGCTGGGTTTTACTACACCATTCAAGGGGCTCAAAGACAAGTTCAGATGGTGCCGAGATGGTGTTAGAACCAGGAACCCACATCGCCTGAACCCTGCCCTCAGCTTCCCCCTCCCTGCGCCTCTCTTTGGAAGGAGAAGTACATGTGAAGAACATGATCCCGCAGAGAAACGAGACAGCTCTGTTACCAGGCAGACCAGCGCCCCAGACTCCTGCTCTCCCCATGGGGCCGTGTAAGCCCCTCTCCGCTCCACCTGAAGACCCTGATGTTTTATGCTTTACTCATGTTGCTTTGCAGGAATAGAGTGGTAGATGTCAGTCAGTCCTTGCACTGACCTTGCTCCTGGCCTGTGGTCAGGTGCTGGGGTAGAATGATGACAGGACACACATTCGTGTCCTCGAGGTGCGCCAGACCAACAACAGTGACATACGCCCAAGAAATAACTACCACATAGTGAGACAGGCTGCATGGAGCCATGAACACAGAGCTGTGGAAGGACTTTATTCTACCTGGAGCATGAGAGAGAGCAGGGGCTTCTGTGGGAGCGGGAACGAGGCACCTGGACATGGAATCCGAGAGTGCAGAGGCTGGAAGGAGGAGCCAGGGCCAGCCTGAGCAGGCTTGCAGAGGGCAGGAAAGAGTATGATCCAGGCCTTCCCAGACTGTGAGCACCGGAGCAGGCGAGGGCCGAGGCTCACCCTGGGAGGCCCTCCTGGAGCGGAAAGCCTGGAGCGGGTGCAGGCTGCTGCGCCACGTAGGCGCCTCTGCAGAGCAGTGGTGCCAAGCCCCTCGTGAGAGAGCTGTGGAATGAAAGGAGACGTCAACTTGGCATCCCGCAATCACTCTGCATTCTCTCTTCCCTTTGCAATGGGTGTAGAGAGGGGTGAGCAAGACGGCCCCAGGACCGGGGAGACCAGGAACAGAGCAGACCCAAGGAGTGGCATCTAACACAAGCTGGAAGGGCCCATGCCTGGGGGATGTTGGGTGGAGCAGCCAGACCTGGGGTGCTCGGCCCTCACGGAGGAGGAAGGAACGCTGGGAGTGGAAGAGACGCTGCTACTGGGTGCTGGCAGTGTCTGCCCACAGAGCGCGTGGACGGAGGCTGCCAGCCGGCTGCCGTTAGACGTGAGCCACTGCGTGGACGCTGCCCCGCCAGACGGGACGCAGGCTTTTGCTGGCATGGGCTCCCGAGGCCACTGCCGGCCAGCGTCGCAGCTTCCGCTGTCGGGTGACTGGGCGCCCAGAAGATGGGGACAGGAGGACCCCAGGGCGCAGCAACACGGCATGTTGTAAATATGATGTGTGGGTTAGCTATTTCTTTATTATATGGTTATTGACACACAGCAGAAACTCAAAACACAAGCTCTTATCCTAGGCACTCGTTCTGTATCGTGCACAAGTCACATGTTCACATATGTTAGGTTCACACGTCTCAAGCTCAGTGAATGTTTGTGCAATGAATTCACTGAGCAACGCTCATCACCTGGCTCCAGCTCAGCTAGGCCACTGCTGATTCACATGTGGAAGACAAACATTTAATTGCTAAAAGCATCGCTTTGAAAACAGCTTTCGGGGAACTTGTGAGAAACGTGCAGCCAGTCTTCCAGCCTTCTCCAGCTTTCTGTAGAGGCTTCTGTCTGCCATTTCCTAAAGTCAAAGTAAGAAATTTCTGCAGAGACTCCCAAGCAACCCACACATCATATGCACAACATGCATGTACAATTTTAAGAATGGAACATGTGTGAACTCATTTCCTCCCCTCCTTAACCCTATGAGAGGGGCACTATTTTTTTACTTCTCTTTGGGGCTGATGAGGAATCTGAGGCATAGAGCCACAAGGGACCTTCCAAAGCTCACACCACTGGGAGGTGGTGCAGTCAGGACTCGACCTCGGGCAGCTGGACTCCAGAGAGGCTCCAGTGAGGGACCTGAAAGCTCCTCTGTTCCCACTAGGGTCCTGAGTGCAGTGCAACAGAAAGGAGAAGAAAACTTCCTCCCAAATGACAACCTTTTAGTTTCCTTACGTTAATTCTCTGAGGTCTTTACCCTTACTCCTTGCCGGAGCCCTTGGGGCATCTTGTAACCCGCACCCCTTTCCTGTGTCCCCTCCATCTGTGTGGCTGAGCAGTTCTCACCATTTCTCCCGCTAGACTCTGTGCTCCCCGGAGTTTGTCACTGGGGTACTCGCCAGTGTCTGACAGAGTGTCTAGGCCATAACAAGCACTTAATTTATAATTACCTTTAAATCAATGAATGCACCACTGGATTTAGCCACTTAACTTTCACACCTTAATGGTGGATTTAAGAGTCCACGTGGTGGAGTGGTTGCCTTTGGGCCTGAAGCGCCCCTCCTCTCCGTGACTGTGGGCACATCATGTGACTCTCAGTACCGCGTTTGTAAATGAAGGCTTTCGCCACTAGGCTTGTCGTGAGGATAAAATGAAACCATTTATGTATTTTGGCAGAGTTTCTGTAGCTGAAAGGAACAAACACAATTTTATCTGCTTAAAGCTAAAAAAAGTTGTTGAAGAAATAGTGAGTCACTTGCAGCGCTGGTGGGAGGGCTGCAGAGCTGGCTGGGGAGCTCTGCAGCTAGGCACACACCCAGATCACACCCCCTGGTCCCGTGGGCTCCCCCGTGGCCACCGGCTGCACTGTGGGCACAGGATGCCACGCCCTCCCTTTTGCTGCTGCGGCCCCAGACCCGGTCCTGCTAGAGTGTCCTCCACGGCTAGAGAACCCTCCTCAGCCCATGGCTCAGCCCCACCAGCACCGTGGCCAAGTCCTGGCGTCTGACTGGCTGAGCCTTTGCCACGTGCTGCAGGGGATGCTGGGAGAGCACGTGCTTGGCATTTTCAACCTCTGTGGTGATACGTGTCCTCTGTTTCCCACGAAGGAACATGAGCCAGGAAAGCCCCCAGGGGGAAGGGGCCTTGTGATATTGGGTGGCCACAGAGGGTGACAGATGCCCACTTGAGTACATAAAGACATGGCATTAACTAAGTGGTCAGTGTTAGCTAAATGTCAGCCACTGACAGAAAGCATGGTGCCCATTCAGAAGGCAGCTCACAGCACCTGTGAGGGCCTGAGAGTCAGTGTTATGGTGGCCCTGGTGAGAGGGGTTGGCAGTTTGGACTGATTGAGCGGTGGAAGTGGTGAGAAGCCTTTTGGTTGCAGTCAAATGCTCTGCCCCTGAGCTATACCCCCAAGTGAGAAGCCTTTTGGAGGGAGGGCAGTACATGAGTTTGCTGGGCTGCTGTGACAAAGCACCATGCACTGAGTGGCTTAAACAACAGTTTGTTGTCTCACAGTTCTGGAGGCTGGATGTCCAAGATCACGATATCAGCAGTGTTGGTTCCATCTGAGGGCTGTGAGGGAAGGCTCTGCTCTAGGCCTCTCTCTCTGGTGTACAGAAGCCATCCTATGTCTTCACATCACACCTCTTCTGGGCCTGTCTCCAAATTTCCCCTTCTTATGAGACACCAGTCACATTGGGTCAGGGATGACCCACTCAAATGACCTCACTTCAATGCTGTTGCCTCCGTAAAGATTCTGTCTCCAAATAAAGTCCCATTCTGAGGTCCTAAGGGTTGGGACTTCAAGATAGCAATTTGTGGTGGGGGGATTCAATCTGCAGCAGTGTCTGTCTCTGTGTCCAAATTTCCTCTTTTTGTAAGGATACCAGTCATGTTGTAGTAGGGGCCCACCCTACGCCATTATGGCCACATCTTAATTAATCACACCTGCAATGACCCTATTTCAAATAAGGTCACATTCTGGGGTTAGGACTTCAATATGTGAATTTGGGGGTAGCGGGGGTAATGGACACGATTCAACCCATAACAGACAGGGGTGAGTGAGGGTGGTTTAGCTGAGGAGCTTGGATCCTGGGCGGGAGTTAAGGGTCAATCCACGCAGTTTGGCTGAGCACCCGGAGGATGGTGGGTACTACTCACTAAGGTGGGGAGGGGTGGATAAAGAAATGGATTTCAAGGCAGAGGTGCAGGCTGATGGCTCCCATCCCGCTCTCCAACAATTGGTTCAATAAGGCACCTGTGCCCCAACCATGGCCAATAGTACAGAAAGAGAGTTTGCTAGAAGTTTCTGGGAAAGTTTTTCTCAGCACCAAGAGAGCCACAAGGATCACTGTCTGCAGCCATGCAGGAATGGGAAAGCCCGTGGCCAAAACTGCTTCTCGGAGCTGCCTGTGGTCAGGAGTGGCTGCAGTCTCAAGGTGGGGTCAGAACTGTGGAAGGCAGAGTGATGCAGCAGGGAGCACTTGGGTCTCGAGCGTGTGTCCGCACCACCAGATCAAGGGGCCTGGAAGCTCACCACTCCTGGGAATTTGTGTTTCTATAAGTGTCCTTGTCGCTTAGCTATTTTTAGTTGGGGTTTCCTGTTCCTTGCAGCCAAGAGCATCCTGAAATGATACCATATGTCATCAGCTCCAGTGGACTGAAAGATCTTTGAGATCCAGGACCATGTGCAGTCTGTCCCCGTGTCTGGCTGAGGGCCAGTGCTCAGTGTGTGTTTGTTGAATGAGTCAGTGGAGGACGCAGATCAGAGCATCTTGTGCATCTAGGCGTGGGAGCTTCATCTTCAGTAGGATGGCTCCAGCTGTTGGCAGTATTTCCTGGCCTCACTCCATGCTGTGAGCAAGGCCGTGTGGAGCCAGGAGAGAAAATAGGAAGACGATGAGCTCCTTGCAGGGAGAGGGTGCCACCCTTCTCTCCGTATTTCCTGCCATCGTCCTGTTTGCTTATGTCTGAAACCTGGGAGTCTTATGTGCTCTTCTCTCATTTTCTCCAACACCCTCCCTCCCCAAACCTGGAGACAGGCACCCAGTAAGTCCTGCCTATGCTCTCAAAATATATCTCAAATCCACCCACTGCCCTTTGTGTCCACTGCTTGGCCCAGCTCACCATACTCGGCACATTGCTAAGTTCTGTTTGAGCTTTTTTTCATTGAACTCTTCCAACAAGTTTTTGCACTGGTTCCTGTTGTCACCTCATTTTGCATGTAGGAAAACTGAGGCTCAGAGACAAAGTGACTTGCTCAGTGCTCCCAACTGCATGCCCAGCTTCCCATCTAGCTCTGCCCTAATCCACTTGTCACCCTGCAGCCAGAAAGAACTTTTGAAAATACAAACGACACCATGTTCTCATCTTGCTCAAAACCCTCCAATAGTTTTTCACTCCATCTAGAGTAAAATCAAAGTAAAAGCCGTGCACATTACCATGACCTGTCTGTCCTTCCTGCCCCCCCACTTCATCCAGTCTGCTCCTTCCCTTTCTGTCCCATTGCACCCCGCAGGCCTCCTTTCTATTCTGCAGACACCCCAGGCTTTCTTCTGCCATGCTGTCTGGCACAGGAGTCTCCTGCCTGGAACCCTTTCCCGCCATTTCCCTTTTAACTTTCAAATGGCAGAATGTGCAATACTTAGGAAAGGCTATATAAAATACACACGCACACACCGCATGTGGCACGCATGCACGGTTTAAAGAATGACGATAAATCTAGCACCGTGTAACTGCCATCCCAGTTGAGCACAGAAGGTCCTGCCAAGTACCCCTCCCCAATCGTTTCCTCTGCCATCCCCTGAGGTGGCCAATGACCTGACATCTGAAATAATTATTTCTTTGGTTTTCTTTGTAGTTTGACCATCTGTATATAATTCTCCCCAAAACTTTTAGTTTTGCATAATTTTAGATTTTATACATGGAATTATCCTGTGTATATTTTTTTTGTTTCTGTCTCCCTTTGATTGCTACTATTTTGTGAGGTTTTGCTCTGTGTGCTTGCATGTGGCTGCAGTTCATCCAGGCTGTGGCTGTAGGGCTTCCTGTTATGACAATTGCACAGTTTGTTTATCCATTCTGCTGTCCGTGGGCATCTGGATTATTTCCCTTTTGGGGTTATTATGAGCAACGCTGTCATGGGCATTTGAGGAGATATATTCTGGGCTCATGGAAGGAGTTTTTCAGGGAGTTTTTTTGGTTTTGTTTTGTTTTGCTTTTATTATGATTTTTTAGGGACAGAGTCTTTCTCTGTCACCCAGGCTGGAGTGCAGTGGTGCGATCACAGCTCACTGTAGCTTCAAACTCCCGCGCTCAGACAGTTCTCCCACCTCAGCCTCCCTAGTAGCTGGGACCACAGGCACCACCACCTCACCTGGCTTTAGAAGTAAATTTGCTGGAATGCAGCTTATGGGCATCTTCAAATTGACTAGATGATGCCAAACTGTTTTGCAAGATGTCTGTACAAGGTTAAACACCCTCCAGCAGAGAGCACACATGGTTCGCTGCTACTTAGTCTTGCCAGAACTTTACATCTATAGCCTACGTGGGGACCCTGTGTGAGCTCCACTCAAGTACTGGATACTGCTCCAAGCTCTCATTTGACCCTCACAGCAACCCTGAGAGGTTGGTATCATCACTCCCATTTTGCAGTGAGGAAGGCAAGATCCAGCTGATTTAAGTCATTAGTGAGTCACTGTGCTGGGTTTCAAGCCCAGGTCTGCATGACCTGATCCTAAGCTGTCTCTGCAATGCTATCTACTGGTGCTGAGTTTGTGGACATATGTTGGGTAGAAATTGCAGCTGTGCTTATCTTGGGATTGAACGCTCTTGGGAGCTTAGTGTGAGGACCTCGGTTTTTGGTGTACATTAGAGCCACCTAGTCCCCGTCCAAACTCAAGAATCAGAATTGACAGCCATGGGGATCTGCTGGCTGTGAAGTGGCATCTCACTGTGGTCTTCATTCACATTTCCCTATTGACTAATGATGTTGAGCATTCTGTCATTACCTTACTGGTCATCTGTATTTTCTTTAGCCTTTTTATTTCTGTATTAGAGTTCAGAGTTCTTTGTATATTGTAGATTATAGTTGTATGTGTTGCAAATATGTCATCTCAGTCTATGACTTGTTTTTTCATGTTTTGATGGTGTCCGTTGAAGAGCATAAGGCTTTAATTTTGATGAAATCTGAATGATTTCTTTTTGGTTAGTGTTTTTGTGTCCTGTATCTCTGCTTACCCCAAGGTACCTCTTCTGTTGTGTATGTGCCTTTAACATACTTCCAAGGTGGGGCATTAATGTTGGAGAAACCCAGGTACAATGGTCGGATCTGAGTTCAACTCCAGGCTTTGCGAGTTACTGAGCAAGTCATTTTGTCTCCCTGAACCCCAGTTTCCCTATTTGCAAAATGAGGTAAAAAATAGGTACAATTTCCAAAATCTGTTAGAAGAGACCAATGAGATAAAGCTCAAACAGAAGTTAGCCAAGGGCTGGGCATGAACATGCTGTGTAAAAGCCGCCATGTTTTATATGCTGGCTTACTCCAAGCAGCAGCTGCACCAGAAGGAAATAACATGGTTTGTTGTTTATTTTCAGTACATCAAGTCCTTTTACAATGAGTCGTGGGAAAGAAAGCATGGACATCCAATAGACCCGGACACCCTGACTCTGCTGTGGTCTGTGACTGTGTCCATATTTGCCATCGGTGGACTTGTGGGGACATTAATGGTGAAGATGATTGGAAAGGTTCTTGGGAGGTTAGTAGGGGTTGTCTCTCTCCAGAGGTCCCCCCATAATGTTCCTAATATATCTGTGCCACAGTCAGGGTCCTAGCAGTCAACAGAATTCTACTGCATAGTTCAGCTGGAGAGATTCTAATACCTGAGGGGTATGGGGAGGAAGCCGGGTAGCAGAGCCCTGGGAGAACCGAAGCCACAGCGAGTTGGAGAGGAGCTGGCATATGGAGGGACTTGGGCTGTGACAGAAACCTGATGCCCAAGGGGAGAAGCAGAGAAGAAATACCAGGAAGACCAGCTCCCAGGGCACAGAATGAGCAGGGGTGGATCTGGGCTCCGGGGCAGCTGGAGAACACTCAGCACCGAGATTGTTCCACCTAAGCACATACAGACCTGCTTTTAAAGAAAATGAGCGATTTAGACAGTCTTCCTTTGTACAGCTATTTGAGCATTTGTTTATCTACTCCCAGATTGTAGACATTTAGGTTATTTCAAATCTTTTACATTACAAATAAGGATGCAGTGAGTATCAAAAATTCTTGTCAAAATTCCCCACTGGCCCTCTGCATTCAGCCCTACTCCACCTGTGAGCCTCATTCCTCATTGACTTGTGATAGAAAGCCCTCTCTCAGAGCAGAGTGACATATCAACACATTCCCCCAACAATGTTTTCTCTGTATCTTTGCTCATAACAACAGCCTCCTGGAAGCTGTTGAGGTGTTTGTGGAAATAGTAGAGTCTCTGGGGCATTCATGTCTGAACTTGAATCCTGTGTCTTCCACTTACTGGCTGTGTGGCCTTGGCCAAGTCATTTAATTTATTTGAACCTCAGTTTCCTCATATTTAAAATGGGGGTGAGAGTTCTTACCTGCAGGGACTGTTACAAAGGTCAGAAAATAAATGGAGAGAGTGTAGCCATTAGGAGCAGCTCAATAAATAGAAGCTGTTGTCATTTTACCACCTTATTTAACACCATCCTGATTATCACCTTGACATCAATACATGGTAGATGCTCAGCAAAGCTCCCTATTATATGGACCTGAAATGAACAGGAGATTCATCAGACCCCAGAAAAATCTCCTCTGACCTTGTGGCTACAGAACCTCTGCTAAGAAAGAAGGGTCCTACCCATTCCTTTACACTCTGCCTTGCAGCCCAACATGGAGAAAGTTATCACTGATGATTCAGAGCAGGTTGGTACAGGACACCATCCTGAAAACATCCATGTGGTGCTCATAAAGGTCTGTGGTCTTCCAGTAAGCTGGGGGAGGTGCTGACATCTTCCTTGTCCCCGAGGCCACTTACAGAGCAGTAACTAATGGGAACTCAGTACCAGGGAAGTACAACTCTTGCATGAAGTCTTGAGAGATGCCATGTTCTGAAGTTCTCCAGTGTTCCAGGCACTCATACACTCTCTTGTTTAATTTCTCTCCTCTGTGGGGTCTGTAGATGGGAGATGGGAGGTCAGAGGGATTAGGGGATCTGCACAAGCTTAGCTGGCACATGTGGTGGTTGAGCTCAGGCTGGGACCAATGTGCAGTGGCCTCAGAGCCCTGATCTTTCCACTGTGCCAAGAGATCTTAATTAGGGTCCTGCTGGAAATGGTGCTGTGAAGTCCACAACTGTTTGACAGCAGGTAAGTGACTGGCTGGCACTCAGATTGGCACCACTGGCCAGGTCCTTGAAGTGTGGTTGCTAATCCGCTGGCCCAAGCCACACCCTGTTCATGGTCCTCTTGCCTATCCCAGTTACACGAAGTCACATACCCTCTGCCCCAGAGGCTGTGGACTGTGATGTCCACCTGTCTCATACCTGGCCATGGCACGTAAACCCCAAGGCTGCTCCTTAGGGAGGCTCTTAACCCAAGCAGATGGGACAGAGAAAGGAACAGTGGAGTCAGGGCTGGGGTGCAAGAGCTCAGCATGTCCCGACTGCCCCATGTGCCAGGCATGTGATATGGGACTTTGCCACCTCCCCTCTCAACCAGCGTGTTTCTCACATGTGAAATAAAGCCAGGGAAAGTACTTTACTATCCTCACCAGGAGGGCAGCAAAAAAAGCAAAAGGAAAGCAAAAGAGAAAATGTCTTTGAAAACATGTTAAATATCTACGTGATGGAGGAGTCGTCACATCAACCCAGTGGGGCCGGAGACGTGAGGATGCAGACAGTGAGCAGATCCAAGGATGCTGGTTGTCACTCTCCAAGCAGCTCCCAGTTCCTTTTTTCATCATTATGGGTATAGAAGTTGAATTGTACTGAAGTTTCAGCTTGAACAGTAGCTCTGTTGGGAGGAAAAGGAGCAAAAACTGAAATAGAAAGCTTCCATTTATTCGCCACCAGCTATAGACCAGTGAGTGTCTGATGTATGCTATGTCATTTACTTCTTATAAGAAAACTCTGCTTGCATTATTGTCCCTGCTGTGCAAACCATGAGTCCGAGGCCCTGAGAGGCTAAGCGTCTTTGTGCAAGGTCACAAAGAATGAAGTTGAACCGGAACTCGGACGTGGGCCTGTCTGATCACAGGCCACCACTCTTTCTATTAGGTGATGCTACTGGAAGCTGCTTCTGATGCCTAATTATTCCTCTCCGTGGGGCCTGTCAGGGAGGAGGCCGAAGCTGGCGCAGTGTAAGAGGCTGAGGGAGGGAGCCTGGTGGCCAGTGGGAGGCACTCAAAGGTGTGGCTGGGAGAGTGTTCGGGTGGAAGTGTGGTCCCCGAGTTCAGGACACACACGTCCAGCAGTGGGGTTGTCCCTAGCTAGCGGGTGTCTAACTCATCTGTGATTTGCAAGAAAAATGAGGACGGGGAACACAGGGGCCAGGAATATCCCTGAAGATGAGCCACATCACATTACCTGGCCTCAGGGAGGCAGGGTCCTCACCTCTTGGAATCCCTGGCTGGGAGAATGCCTGGCCGTAAGCATTCTGGTCGAAGCCTAGCTCCCTGTTTGGTGTCACCTACCCTCTGCTTGCATGGCCACAGTGGCAGAGCCCTCCTGCCCTCATGAGACAGGACGGTGACTGTGTTGGTGCACAGATGCCAGCTACAAGGCCAGCTTCGAATCTGGGTGCCGATGCTCACAGCTTGTGGAGCTGTGTATGAGCTGCTTAAACTCTCTGAACTTCGTTTAGTTCGTGGTGACGTGAAGATGAAGTAACGCAGTGTCAGAGGATCGCTGTGCAGATTAAACGAGGTGGTGGTTATGAAATGCTCATCCCAGCAATTGACAGAGCCAGTGTCCAACTTTTGTTCAGTACTATCATCATCGTCATTGTCACCATCATAATTAGCTCTCCCTGAAATGGGTCATTTCAACACTTGACAGAGCCGATTGTGAGTATGTTCTTTAAATTGCACAGAAAGGATCCCCTAACATATGTTATTGGATCTGGTTCTTCCCACTGGAGCAAAGTAGAGAAAATATGTAAGAAAACATAGGGAAACTCAGAGAGGCTTAGAAATCAGAGACTGGGTCAGACTCTTGGACTAGCTGTGTAAACACATTGATCTGAGCAGCAAACATTTTTGCGCATCTACCAGCAGTGAGGCACTGTTTTTGGCCCGGGGGCTTCGGCGAACAAGAGCTGCGACACCTGCTGCCTTGTGGCGCTGCTTGGGCAGGGCGGGCAGCCCCCGAGCAACTCATGATGCAAGTCATCTGGGCTCTGGGAAGTGCTGTGAATGGAGAGTAGAGATACAAGAAAAGGCAGCTGACATGCTTCTTAATTTTCAAATCTGTAAAGTGCAGATAAGCAAAGCCACCTGAGAGAGCAGCTACGGGGTTTGAATGAGATCTAATTCACAGAATGTCTTCTGTCACTCAAGAGGCTTTTGAATGCCTGCCACAGGAAGCCAAATCAAACTGGCTTAAGCCTAAAAAGGAATTAACTGGCTCACATAACTAAAATATAATTTGGCTGAATCCAGTAGGTCAGATGCTATCATAAAAAAAATTCCAAATCTGTCTCTTTCTTCCATCTCTCAGCTCTGCCTTTGTTGCCAGGCAGTGTCTTCCATGTAGGGTCAAGAGGGCCCCAGCTGGGTGAAAATTCTCCTCCCAATAGTTGTAGTAAAAGTCCCAGTATGAATCTCCTTGCCCCAGTGAGGCTTCATGCATTTGGGGCTTGTCAACTGGTAGAGCATTGTTGCCCTGGCAGGGAACGTTTCAGAGTCAGGAGACACTTCTGCTTGTCACAGCTGAGGGTGCTTCCAGCACTTAGGAGAGGCAGGGCTGCTGCTGGGCACCTCACAATGAACAGGATAGCCCCGTAACAAAGAGTTTTCCAGCCCCAAACGGTGACACTGCTGAGGTTGAGAAATCCTAGAAAATACCATTCTAATGCCCTGGAGTGAGTGCTTCAAAGGAAGAATGTCCTACGTGCTTTGAGAGCTACCAATGACTGCAATGTCGACTGACCAGGTCTACTTTGCCTGCCCGTTCCTGAAGCCGTAGTAGGGTGGAGACATGAGCACTCCCAGCCTCCACACTGAGTGTGAGCAGGAAGGTTTCTTGATGGGAATTCGAGAACTCTCCCAGGAGAGATGGATGTTGGGCAAGTGCCACCAACAGGCATCCCGCACATCACTCCAGGCAATAGCTGTTTCTTAGAAGGACTATTTTTTTCTTCATTTTTTTCTACTTCAACCTTTAAAAATGCATCTTTATTTTATAGTAGTAGCAAATAACTTTAGCTCTCTAGATGTTTGCCGGAGGAGTCTGTAAGGCAAGTGGCAATAAAGCGTTAGTGTGCTCAGGCTGCCATAACAGAAAACCACAGACCGAGTGGCTTAAACAACAGACATTAATTTTCTCGAGGTCGGAAGTCCAAGATCGACGTGCCGGCAGGGTTGGATCCTCCCGAGGCCTCTCTGCTTGGCTTGCAAACGGCCACTTGCTCACTGTGTGCTCACGTGCTCTTTCCTTTGCGTGTGCACATCCCTGGTGTCTCCTTCTTTTCTTAAAAGCTTACCAGTCGTATTGGATTAGGGCTCCACCCTTATGGCCTCATTTTACCTTAATTACTTCCTTGAAGAGCCTATATACAAATGCAGTCGCACTGGGAGTCGGGGCTTTTACATGTGAATTTTAGCGGGCACAACTCAGCCCGCAACAGAGCACAAGCGCCGTGCTGCTGGCACCGTCTCAGGGCCGACTGCCTGAGCAGAGCCTGAGATGGGGCAGGGCGGACACGTCGTGTTGAGGGAGGATCTTCAGGAGTGCTCTCTCGGGTGAGGAAGCAGAAGAAGGCAGGCGAAGAAGCCAAACAGTTTGGCAGGCAAAGAAGACAGGCCAAAGGCAGGCAAAGAAGCCAAACAGTCAAGTTTCGCCTTGCCTGATCCTCGGGGGCTCTGGCGCACACCAGAGAGGTGAGCCCCTTGAAGCCAGGGTGCTGCCAGCCCCGCCACCACTCTGTCGTTAGCTGCAGGCTGCCCTGGGAGAGGGGGACCCACTTACGGGCCAACGTCAATCTTATGGAGAAGAGCCAACCCCAAGCCTTTAGCAGCCAACAATCCCAGGCTGGGGAGATCTGAGCAGGTAGAGAGATACCAGCCAGGAAACCTGGCACTCTGTCTGATTCTGCCCATCTCGGAAGTCTTTTTAGGACAGTGACAATGGCAAGAACTCTGGAAGAAGGAAACCATCCTGGGTTCATGGTAGGCCAGGAGGAGAAGCCTGGATGTGACAGATAAAGCCGGAGGACACCAGGAAGGCAGAGTCCCAGCATTTACAACAGAGAATTGGCACACCTGAAACAGGAAGCTTCTTTGGTCCAAGTTGTTCCTGCATCATTGATTTGTTTTGTTATGGACACAACGCATTAGGTGTTATGGATGCACGAGCAGGGAAAACAGGATTGGAAATCATAACCAATCTCTATCCCTGTCCCCCGCTGCCCTGCCACACATCTGTTGGAATCAAACACCTACCTTCTCAGTTCACACAGGACTTTCTGTTTCCCTCTGTTACATCACTCAGCATTTTGAGTTGTAATCAAATTATTACTTTTCTGTCTCTTCCCTGAAAAGGGAGCTCCTCAATGTAAAACCACATGCAAACTTGGGCCACAGCATCTAGCATAGCAGCCCATACACAGCAGGCAAGCAATAAATGTTTGATGCATAAATGAAAGGATGGATGGAAGAGTCTTTGATGCTTGAGTTTTTTCTGCCACAACCCCCAAAGTGGCCATCCTGCATCCAAGTATGTTTGCATACTTTTCATTCCCTCATATATTCATTTACTCAAGAAATATCTATTCTGAACTTTCTATGTGCCATGTTTTCAGGGGTGAACAAGGCTGTCAAAGTCCCTGCCCTCCTGGAGCACTCAGACAAGTGGGGGTACACCAATAAGAAGCAAGTATGTTAGCATGTCATTTGGCCTGTGACAAGTGCTGCGAGGAGAGTAGAGCCAGCCAAGGAGGCAGGAGGACCCTGAGGCTAGAGGTGAGCTCACCACTGGTGCTAGTTCAGAGGATTCTCTAAGACAGTGAGCTAGGAGGGGCATGCTGGAAGAAGCCAGGGCGTGAACAATGCCTGTCCCTGGGCAGCAGGTCTCCAGGCAGAAGACATGGCAAGTTCAAAGGCCCAGGAGCAGGAGCAAGCTTGGCCTCTTTCAAGATGAGACAGGAGATCAGTATGAAAATAATTGTAGGAAATAAGACAGAGGTTACTGGGGTAAGAGCCTGGATTTTCCTCTGAGCAAAATGGGAAGTTACTGGAATGTTTTAAATTAAGAACTTATCTGATTTACATTTTGAAAGGCATACTGGTATCAAGTGGCTCTTGGAGGCTGGTGAGGAGCATCTTGTAGTAGCCCAGGTGGGGGAGAATGTGCTTTTCTCTAGGGTTGGAATAAGACTTAGTGAGAGGTAGAGAGAAGTGTTTGAATTCTGGACATACTAATATTTTAAAGGTAGACACAACAGGCCTTGCTGATGGATTATATGTGGATGTGTGAGAGAGAAATCAAGAATAACGCTGACAGTTTTGGCCTGAGCAACTATGAGGATTGTGTTGTTTTTGTTTTTTTGGGTTTCATTTGTTTGTTTTTGAGATCGGGATGTCTGTGGGAGGGGCAGGGTGTTTTGAGGGGAGGAGGTCACATCAAGGTCTCAGCTTTAAGCGTATTACTTTTGAATTGTCTAGTAGATCTCCTAGGGGGGTGTCAAGTGGGAAGGTGGATACAGAAAACTGGTGATCAGGAGAGAGCTCAGAGCTGGGATACAAATCTGGATGTTGTCAATGCACAGGTGGGACTTAAACCCGGGAGACAAGACGAGGTCACCTAGAAAGGTATAGAGGCAACAAGAATATACCCAAGGCCTGAGCCCTGGAGTCCCCCACTGTTCAGAGGGTGGTGACATATTAAGGATTAGCCCAGAAAGTAGAAAAAGACCCAGGACTGAGTGATACCTGGAAAGCGAGTGAAAAAAGCAGGTGGTGATCATCAGTGCCTGTGGCTACTGAGAAACGAAGATGAGGATGGAGCTTTGGTTAGGGGATTTAGCAACGTAGAGGTCACTGGTTACCTTGACAAGAGCTGTTTCAAAGGCTTGCTGGGAAGAATGATCCCTGGAGTGGGTTTAGGAGAGAAGGGAAGAAGAAGAACCGGAGACAGTGAGTGTAGACAACTCTTCGAGTTTTACTCTTGGGGAAGCAGTGATAATGGTGTGGTAGATGGAAGAGGATGGATAACCAGTAGCATATTTTGTGTTTTAAGATGGAAGCCACAAAAGCATGTGGATGAGATATTCCAGTAGGGAGGGACAGGTCAACAGTCAGGAACAAGAGGTGAAATTTGCTGGTGCAACATCCCCGAGTAGGTGAGAGGAGGTGGGGCTGCCCCAGGCAGGGTGCAACAGCCATCCCCAGGCACACAGGGAGAGGCGGGTGCGGCCATACGTGTGCAGGGATGTGGGAAGTGTCTCTCGGGCTGCTCTGCATTCTCAGAGGAGCAGAAAGCAAAGTCATTGGCTGAGAATGCAGAAAGAGTGACTGAAGAGCCACAGGACATATGAAATAGTCCCCTGGGGAGAAGGGAGCCGAACAGACAGGGAAGCTTCAGAATCATTGCTGGGGCGCCTTTGGCCACTTGAGGCTGGTGGTCGTGAACTTCAGGTGAGACCAGCCACCACAGTTATGTTTTTCTCCAATCAAGCTGAGCTTTGCAGACACATGTGCCCAGCAGGCAGAGATTTAACTAGCTGGGATTTTGCCAGGCACCTGTAACAAAAGGGGTTGATCAAGAAATCAAGGGTGTGTGAAAAAAATGGGCATGGAATTCAAGCTGGGTCAACAGGAATGAGTGGACAAAGGGAGAGTGACAGATGTGGAAACAAGATACTGTCTTTGGCTTATAGGCTGAGTAAGGCTCAAGAATTGTTGAAAATGTGTGTGGGGAGAGCTAGCCTCTCTGGAGCATCCCCCATGCCACTAGGGCTTAATGGAAAGTACTTTCCAAACTCAAATGGGAATAATGGTATGTCTTCAATGGACCTTGGTCCTGTGCATCACATTAGTGCATGGCAGGAGGGAAGGGGGCTCTCATGCTTTCTCTGACCTTCTCTTTTCTAGCCTACATGTCCCCAGCCCCCCTTGAGGGACCTGTTCTACAATCCCCTCATCGCTATATGATTCTTCCTTGCTTTTGCTTGAGAGCTGATGAACTTCTGGGTTTCGTGGGGAGGATTCCACAGTGATGGAGAAGCTCGGAACAGTGAATCAGGCATCCCGCATGGAGTCCCAGGGCGTGCTGGGGTCTGCTCTCAGGACTGAGCTTCCTCATTTTCGTTGCTGTGTTCATTCTTGGGAAGAAATGGAAACAGTGATTAAAGTCCCCAGCTCTGAAGCCTAGCGAGTCAGCTTTGTGAAGTGTGTGCAGCACTGTCCCAGAGGTCTCACTTCAGGAGTGCAGTTCCCTGGGACCGGCCCAGGAGACCCGGAGTCTGCGTGCTCTTGGTGAGCATCGGGCTTGAGAGCGCCACAGAGAGGCCACTGCCACTCTTATGATGCTTGTCAATATGACCCGAGCGTCCAGTGTCTGCTTTACCAGGGCGGTGGAGGAGCACGAGAGTAGGAGCAAGTTTTGTGCGTAATCTACACACACACACATACACACACACACACGCTTCTTTTTCACACAAATTATTGCATATTTTACACAAAGTTCTGTACCTTGCTGTTTGTACTTGCTATATCTTGGAGACTTTCCATATCAGAATAAAGAAAGTACTCACTGTTTTAAGTCTGCATAGTGTCCCACTGTATGGACATATCGTAATTTACATAAATAGTCCCTTCTTAATGGACAGTTGGGTTGTTCCAACCTCTAGCTACTATAGTGAGGAATGTTTGTACCATAATCATTGAGCCACAAAACTCAGAGGCCCTGGGATTCTGCAGGAAGTTGTAGAAAGGGAAGAAAATTTAATGGAAGTTTGAAGCAAGTCAGAGATAACAGATAAAACTCTGTCCTAGAAGTTAAGAGACGTGACTCCTGAAAGCAATAACAAAGTCTCCTTTCCATTGGCCGGGCGCGGTGGCTCACGCCTATAATCCTAGCACTCTTGGAGGCCGAGGCGGGCGGATTGCTCGAGGTCAGGAGTTCGAAACCAGCCTGAGCAAGAGTGAGACCCCGTATCTACTATAAATAGAAAGAAATTAATTGGCCAACTAATATATATAGAAAAAATTAGCCGGGCATGGTGGCGCATGCCTGGAGGCTGAGGCAGAAGGATTGCTTGAGCCCAGAAGGATTGCTTGAGCCCAGAAGGATCGCTTGAGCCCAGGAGTTTGAGGTTGCTGTGAGCTAGGCTGAAGCCACGGCACTCACTCTAGCCTGGGCAACAGAGTGAGACTCTGTCTCAAAAAAAGTCTCCTTTCAAGTCTCTAGCTTCTTACAATGTACAAAAACAATTCAACACCTGTTAATTCATTGAGGGGAAGAAAAAAGCTGTGAAAGGCTAAGATGTTTCCCTAACTCCTTGACTCACTAACTGGATGACCTAAAACAAGTTTCTAATTTGCTGGTGTCCCAGTTAACTTGTCTATAAAGAAACATAATAAGAGCACCTGCCTCATAGGGTCATTTCGAGGCTCAAATGAGCTACTCAGGTAAAGTGCTCAGAACAGGGTCTCTCATAAGGCAAGAGTTCAGTAAATGGGAGCTCTTAGAGTTGCTTAGCAAGCAAGGAAAACACAGAGCAATGCAGTGCGAAGTCTCCTAGCTCCTAAAACATAGAGTTGGTACAGGAACCCTGGTCCCCCAGCCTCCAAATAGGACCATGAAGTCTTAGGAATAGATTCATAAAATAATGACAGCAGTTCTGACACATGGCCATTATAATGATTGCTGTACGGATTTCATCTTGTTTGAGGGGATTAGTTCTGCCTTGCACTTAGTGCCACAGTTCATCAAATCTGAGATGTTATTGGGTGTAAGAAGTATAGTTATTTTATAGTATGAACTACTGAGAAGGGAAGGGAGGAAGGAAGAAGGGAGGAATAAAGGAGGGAGGAAGGAAGAAGGGAGGAATAAAGGAGGGAGGGAGGAAGGAGGGAGGAAGGAGGGAGGGAGCAGCCAACCAAAGCTGTAGGTTGCTGTGCTGGTTTCAAGCTGTTGTCGCTCACCTCCACAGGTACCCTTCTGTGCTCTGCTCTGTGAAGCTGGGGCTGGGACCTGCACCCACATTTATCCTTTGCCAATAGGGGCACTTAGAGGAGAAGGGAGAAGGGACTTGCTTTTTTATGTTTGCTTGAATTTCCTGCCAATCCCAGTGATGACCTTGGGAGTTGATTCCGGCTTCCAACTTTTATCCACTCCCAGAACCAGGATCATGGTGCCCTCAGCAGAAACAGTGCCGGTGTGCAGCTCCCACCAAGGGCTTCAGGTGTTAGCACCACATGGGCAGCACCCTCTTCAGAGGTCCTCCTTTGTATCGTCTCAGCTCTTCAATATCTGCTTAACTGATTGTCTATGTTAAACTTCCTTTGTTAAAATAACTAGAGCAGTTTCCATTTCCTGCCTGGACCCTGACTCATGCATTGGTAAATGAAAGTCTTAGAATCGATGAAATAAAATACTGCCACAGGGAATTCATAGACTTCAAGGTTGATGGCATCTGTGCAGAGGAACTAGTTGACCCCACTGGTGAGCCCAGAAGGAAGACGTGCCCTGCTCAAGGTCACGCAGACGAAGGTGGCAGTGGAGGCCGGACCCACACTCTCAACTCTCAGGCCAGCTAGTACTCCCTGCTCGGTGCCGAGTCTTCTCTGCTGACCTTCCAGAGGGCCTGCCCCTGCTCCTGGGATGGACAGGCCAGTACACACCTAACAGTAGAGCGTCCTCATCAAACCCCTCTTTTCTTGCAGGAAGTACACTTTGCTGGCCAACAATGGGTTTGCAATTTCTGCTGCCTTGCTGATGGCCTGTTCTCTCCAGGCAGGAGCCTTTGAGATGCTCATCGTGGGACGCTTGCTCATGGGCATAGATGGAGGTGAGACCACCCTGGTGGAAGAGGGGGAGTAACCTGTTCCTAGGGCATGTTTTACGATGTCTCAAGAGGTGTTTGGGGCTGTCATGTTACTGGGACTCCTACTGGGATTGAATTGTCAGGGACCAAGGATGCTAGAACCTGCATAAAATAGGACTGTCCCATGGGATGAATGATTCCATTCACAGTGTTCTAGCCCCTAATTGAGAAATGCTGGGGAAGGCAGACCCCGGTCAACCCCAAAGACCTGAATGGTCTTAAGCATGTCACACCTTCTGCTTTGTCACCTTGGTCATACGTTCACATTCTGAGATTATCTGTGGTTTCCAGGGAGCTTTCGTAAGGATGTGCTTCCTGTCTTGGGCCTCTGACTCATTCATTCTTTCATTTACTCACCAAGATCTTACAGAGCACCTGCGATGCCTGCGTGCTATGGGCCAGGGCGCAATGGTGAACGAGACCCTCCCCTGGAGCGTGTATCCAGAGGGCTGGCAGGGACACAATTAGATGAACAAGGCATGCCATCACAGGTCCTAGGAAGAAAACAAAGCAGAGAAGGGACTAGAAAGGCCAGTCAGGGAAGACTGCTCAGAGGGGAAACGTGAGCACACACCAGAGGAATCTAGGGTAAGACCTGAGCGAGCATCCGGGGAATCAGAGTCCCAGTAGGGGAAGAGTGTGCTGGCTCTGAGGCAGGAGGGGCTCGGCTGTCCAAGGAGGAGTAGGGAGGCCAGTGTGGCTGGAGGCTGGTGAGCAAGGGGGGCGCCGGTGCCGAAGCGGTTGAGAGGCGCCGGGGCCAGGCCGCCTGTGGACATGGTGAGGGCAGCGGGCGTACGAGGGTGAGGGGAGGCCAGGGAGGGTCCAGAAGAGAGTGGCGTGGACGAGGTTGTTTCCATACGATTCCTCCTGCTCCCACATAGAGAAGAGAGTGTGAGGGGCCAGGAGCGAAATCAGCAGAGCCAGCTGTCCAGGAGGGGACCTGGGCCGGGCTAGACGCTGGGGAGAGGGACGGGACCCTGGCCGTGGGCCAGAGTGGAGGCTCCAGTGCATCTCCAAACACACGCACTCCGCTTTCTTTCTCCATAGGCAAATCTGTGAAGTGCTACTTGCAGGCACTGGTGGAAAGATTGCAAGCCTTAAGGTTAGAAATTCCTGGGTTTGGATCCCAGCTGTGCTGCTTGCTAATTTCTGACTGTTGCTAAGTTACTTAATGGCTCTGACCCTCAGTTTCCCCGTTTGTGAAATGCAGATAATAATGCCTACTCTGAAGGGGTATAATAAGGCTGAAATGAAACTATATATACGTGTGCGTGTGCGTTTGTGTACGTATATATCTATAAACTGCTTGGAACTGGTACAAATAGCCCTAATCTGAAAATTCAAAATTCAAAATGCTCCAAGTCTGAAACTTTTTGAGTACCAACATGATGCTACAAATGGAAAATTCCACTGACCTCATTTAATAATTTCACAAAATTATTAAAAATACTGTAAAAATTGCCTTGATAAGGTGTATGTGAAACAGGAGTCAACTTCCAGTTTAGACTTGGGTCCCATCCTTAAGATAAGCTCATTATGTATATGCAAATATTCCCAAATCCAAAAAACTCCAAAATCCAGAACACTCTGGCCCTAAGCATTTCAGATAAGGAAAACTCAACCTGTATGACCTTGTTAAAAGCTAATTGCCTTCCCTGTTGATGTTTTAAAAGCCACAGGGGCACACACCTATAGTCCCAGCTGCTCTGGAGGCTGAGGTGGGAGGATCCCTGGAGCCCCAGAGTTAAAGGCTGTAGTGTGCTGTGTTCACGCTTGTGAATAGCCGCTGCGTTCCAGCCTGGGTGACACAGGGGGACCCCATCTCTAAGGATAAAGAAAAGCTGAGTGAGCTGAACAAGAGACGTGTGTCCCAGGGAGAGTGAGAGCTGGAAATGAGTCAGGGAGAGGAGGCTTCACTTGCCTTCACTGCTCTGCTGTGGGGAGGAATAACCCAGGACTTTGTAATAATCCAAACCCAAGACGAAATGACTCCTCGGTCTTGCTAGTCAAGTAAAAAGAATTACAAAGAATGTTTATCTGCAAGAATAATGACTAGTGTTTATGTAATGTTTTATAATTGACCAATCAAGTTCATGTCTTTCATCTCTTTTCATCTCCTCCTAACATTGAAAGTGTGTTTTTCATTTTCATTTTACATGTAAGGACACAGGCTCTGAAAGGTGGAGCAGGAAGTGGCCAAGGCTGAGGGCTGTAAATTCAGACTGCCTGGGTGCTGTCACTTACCTGGGTTGATTCCATTAACGTATCTATATCGCTGGGTTTAGCTGTATATATAAAAAAAAAACTCGCCCAAACTTAACGGTTCCAGGCAATAACCACTTTATGGCATTTTCACTTGGGTTGGCTGGGCAGTTCGGCTATGGGCCAGCTCTGCCCACGTCTGCAGGGCCCTCTCCCATGTCTGTGGTCGGCCGCAGGCTGGTCAGCAGCTGGACAGCTCGGGATCGTCTCACACTTGTGCTTGGCTGTTGGCAGGTGGGTTGGTCTCAGGGGCTCTCAGCAGGGCCAGCTGGTCATCTCTGCTCCAAGTGGCTTCTCGTCCTGTGCTTAGGTAGCCTAGGTTTCTTCATGTGGAGTTCCCAGAGTTCCAAAGAGCAGCAAGAGGAGAAAGTCCCAATGTGCAAGCACTTTGCAAGGACATCTGCTAATGTCCCCTTGGCCCAAGCAAGTCCCATGGCCAGGTGCAGTGTCAGTGCCAGGGAGGACTAGCTACCTAAGGGTGTGGATGCAGGGAGGGTGCACAATCCAAGCCACCTCAGGAGCAGTCTACCTCGCTGTCTAGCCTCCTTCCCACCTGGCAAGCTGGCTCCATAGTAAGGCCTCCCTCGTCGGGTTATGTCAAGACTAAATGATCTGCGGTGTGTGTGAGGTACTTGGTACAGTTCCGGGCACTCAGCGTCCTCCGCCAGCCCACCCCAGGAATGGCAGTGGTGTTATGGCCACTGTTGTTGTTGTTATTTTTATTTTTAGTTAATAAAGTGCAGATCCAGGATTTGGGCCCAGATAGTCTGGTTTCAAAGACCCTGCCTCCTTTGGAGAAAGGCCTGGTGAGATTGGAGCATATGGCCTTGGAAGTCGTTCCTTAACAAGTCAACTGATATATTCTCTCTCTCTCTCTCTCTGTCTCTCTCTGTCTCTCTCTCTCAGGCAGTCTTATATTTTATCCATTTAGCCTCTCTCTTGTTGCTTTGACTGTGTAACTAATCTGGCGGGATGACCCTTGTCACATATAACTAGTTGCTTTCTGAATTTCCATAACTGGAAATAAGCTACATTCAAAGACAGATGTCACTTTTACAAAACCACAGATAGAAAACAAGTGACTTTTAGACCATTTTCCCTATAAACTCTTCAAAAAGAACCAAAAGGAAGAACAAGAAGAAAAACGTCACTCTTTCTGACTTCTGGCCCACGGAGCGTGCCAAGACCTGGAGACTTTACGTCCTTTATTCTCATCAAACCCTCTCAGAGCAGAGAGAGGAATTTGAGGGCAGTTAAGGTGAGATGATTGGTCAGAAAGAAAGGGCAATTGCTAGTTGTGACTTGAATCACCTGCCCTGTAAATGATTTAAAGCCAAGGGACAACCTGGAGGACTTTCGGAAAGTAGGAGGCTGCTGAGACTCTCGGACCACGCAGGTTGAGCGTTTGGGGCCACAGTGGGCACAGAGGGTACAGGGCATGTTCTGGATTGTCCTTTTCCCAAAAGGCTTGGAGAAAAAAATAAACACATCATTTTTTACTTTAAAACAAACATGATAACAAACAGTGTGGTGCTGGAGGCAAAATTCAGGCTTATTATAAAGTTATAATAGGACATTGCACAGGCATTTTGCGTTTGCGGGAGGTTGTATTGGACACGCCCCTGCCCACACTTCCGGGGGTGCCAGGCCATGTCTGCTGCATTGGGAGGTCTCTGTCGGACAAGGCCACGTCTGCGGACACAGCACTGTGTCAGGAGGATTAGTTCCTTCTGAAGGCCCTGATGGAGAATCTGCTCCAGGCCTCTCCCAGCTTCTGGCAGCTGCCAGAAACCCTCGGCCTCCCTGGCTGGTTGCTGCAACACTCCCCCTGCGGCTTCCCCCCGTGTCTCAGCGTCTGTGTCTTCATGTGGCCTTCTCATAGCTATGCCAGGTATTGGACTCAGGCCCACCCTAGTCCAGCATGACCTCATCTTCACTGACAGCCTCTGCAAAGACCCGATTTCACATTCACGAGTAATGGGAATCGGGGCTTCCACGTATCTCTTGGGGACACACAATCAACCACTACAGGATGTGACACTGAACTGAGACAGGAAGGTTAAGAAACCTGTGGAGCTCTGAGGACAGAGGGTTCCAGACGAACAGAATAGCAAGGCCAACATGATGCCATTGGAAGGAGCCTAGAGTGCGCCGTGAACCCCAAGGCCAGGGCACCTGGGAGCAAGGGTGGCTAGAGGTGGGGTCAGAGGTCAGGAGAGGCTGCTCAGTGCAGCCAGTGGGGCTGGAATGACCAACATCCTGGTCTGTCAGGACTGAGGGAGTCCCCAGCACCGACAGTACGAGGCACACTGGGGTGAGCTGGCCAGCCACCGGCGAGGTCACCAGACAGCCCCCATCCTCACTCACCACTGGTCTGACCACTGGTATCTCCCTCTCCATGTCATCTCACAGGGGACAAGTAAGAACAGTCAGCATTTATGGACAGCTTAGTGTATGCTGGGAGCTCTGCTAAGCATTTGACATAGGGTCGGGCGTGTGCAGCACCACGTGGAGGCGGGAAGTCAGCCCTGTGCCCCAGCCACGGGCCACGCCGCCTCTGCCCTACACGTTCTTGTTCCCTCACTGTGTCTGTGAGGTGGTGAGTGGGCAGGAGGAGCGCCAGGTTACAGAAGCCAACAGTGTTCTCGGTGTTCTTAAGGAGAGTGCACGTGAGCCAGGTGACTTATATGCACTGATTTCATTCCACCCCAGCAGGAATAGGTGGCAGGCATGGCCTCATTTTGCTGATGAGCAAGCTGAGGCGAAGAGAGGTTAAGGAACTTGCTCCAGGCCACCCAGTAAGGAAGCCATGCGCTGGGACTTGACTCCAGTGTGGTACATTTTCCCCCTGTTGCCTGCTGAGCGGCGACGTGCTAAATGGATCGGTGGCCATCCTGTTCTCCCAGGAGGCCATATGCTCCCAATATATGTGTTTTGGATAAAAATGCAAGTATCATCTGGTCTATGCTGTGACTTTCCAGATAATTTCCATCTCTTTGCTTCTTAAGCCTGTATGCTTTGAGTGGTGAACCAAAGCAGTAGCCTTGGCTACGATGCAATGACTGAGATTCTTGGTTTGAAGATTAGGGCATGCATTCCCTTCATTAACTATTTTTTAGGAAGGGCCTCCTTGAATGCTAACAACTGGGGTGAATTCAGCTCAAGTTGAAGCACATTTATTGGTACCTAAAGTATGTCTGGAAATGTGCTAGAGGCATTGGGAAACCAAGGCAGAAAAGACATTTCTGATGCCCTCATAATCTAGTGAAAAATTAGATAATAGTAATAAGTTCTAATAATGCTAATTTTATAGCATTTTACAACGAGTAGACACTGAGTATATCTTAACTCACAGAGATCCCATGAAGTTAGGCTCAATATTTACCCCATACTGTGGACAGAGAAACAGGCGGAGAGAAGCTAACAACCCACCCAACGTCCCATAGCCTGCAAGTTGCAGGGAGCCCGCCCAGAAGGCCGTGAGACTCAAGACCGTGCAGTCTGTGCTCTACACAAGCAATGGCTCTGCCCAGGCTAAGTGCACTGTAGCCATTTAGAGGTCTACAAAGGGCCTTAAGAGGAACCTTGCCCAGCTATAGGAGAGAACCAGGTGTTGCTTTTTTTTCTTTGAAACTGACAAGGCATCATATTTTTTCTAATAGGCCCAGTATGTGTGCAGTGAGCATTTTGTAAAACATCCTTATAACTATTACTTTTTCATCCAAAATATCTGTAATAAGCCTCTTAACATGTAAATTTATCACAAAGGTAATGAAGTTGTATGTGGCTGGCCTATTGTATAAAATGAGTCTAACGGTATCTGCCATAATTTATGTAAAGAGCAATGTTAGCTGGTGGGAAGCTCAAGTTCTAGAACCAGAGACCTATTCGGGCTCTATTTGGCAAAGTAACCTCTTTGGGCATCTCTGGACATAACTTGGCAATTTAGGCGAATTACTCAACTTCTTTGTGCCTTGGTTTCCTCATCTTTAGAATGGAGATAATGATAGTACATTTACTTCAAAGGGTTGCTATAAAAAGTAAATAAATTAATATATATAAAGAGATGAGAAGGATCTCTGCTACTTGGTAATCACAATGTGTGTTGGGTATTATTATAATCACTGCTACCATCACCATCATTATTACCATTGGCATCACCATCACCATAATCACTACCACCATCACCACCATCTTCGCCATCACTGTCACCACCACCACCATCATTGTCACCATTGTTGCTACCATCTCCATCATGCATCATCATTGTCACCACTGTCATCACCATCACAACCACCACCACCACCACCACTACCACCACCATCAGCTGTGCCCTTGCCTCTGAAGTGCCCTCCCAGCCTCACTCGAGGGATTAAATGAGAAGGTGCATGCGAAAGCTTTTGCAATTTGTGCAAGTGCTGGGAACGGTGCCTCTGCTGCAGCGCCGTTCACCATCCAGGCAAAGCAGAGCCAGGGGAGGCTCTGCAACCACAGTGCTGCTCCCTGGGGGAAGACAACTCACTCCCTGCTGTGCTTCCTCTGCAGGCATTGCCCTCAGCGTGCTCCCCATATACCTGAGCGAGATCTCCCCCAAGGAGATCCGCGGCTCTCTGGGGCAGGTGACTGCCATCTTCATCTGCGTTGGCGTGTTCACTGGACAGCTGCTGGGCCTGCCCGAGCTGCTAGGGAAGGTGAGTGTGGCTCCCCGGATGGGCACATCTGTCCTCCGCTCATGTTAGCACTGCAGGGAGGGGGTGAAGCCCTGCCCCCCAAAGCGTGTCCTTAAACATTGCAGTTCCAGAGTGCTCAAGCCTTATCCTTATTATTGGAGAAAAGCCGTTTTTGAGTTCCCTTAATTTGAGTTTGATTTTTTTCAGGACATAAAGAATACACAATAATTTCAAACCTTACAGAATGTTTAAATCCACCCACCCAATAAATATTGTTAACAGCTTAATTTGTATCCATTTCAGCTTTGTTCTGTGCTTTACAAAACATATATAGACATATATTCTTTGTTGTAGTGGTTTTTAATGAAATTATGCCATACACATTATTCTACAACTTGCTTTTTTCATTTAATATATTTTGGGCATCTTTCCACATGTTGGCATAGCTCTACCTTACTCTTGAGTCATTTTTCCTAAATAAATAATTGCCCAGTCTTCTGTTTTGGGCTTGCTGTTTTGGGAGCAGGAGGGCCTGAATTTGAATCCCAGTTCAATAATTTACTTGCTGCATAGACTTGGCAAGGGGAAATGCCTCACCCAGGTTGGGTGGAATCAAAGTAGGCTTCCCAGAAGAGGTGGCCTCTAAGTTGAGCCCTGCAGGGTGAGCAGGAGTTAGGCAGGTAATGATGAGGATTGGGAGAGAGGACATATAAGAGACTAAAGAAAAGATGGACACAGCCCTATAAAAGAGCTCGGTGTGCTCAGGGGCTGAGGGAAGCACCTTCCCTAAGCAGCTGCAGACTTAACGCTGGGGCAATAGGGAGCCCGGGGCAGCATGAGAGCAGGAGAGTGACGGTCCAGGTCCACCCCAGAGGTGGCTGTGGGGTGGTGGGAAGGCAGAGAGGTCAGGTGGGAGGCGTGGCTGTGAGTACGCGTGGCGAGGGAAGGATGAAGCAGGACTGAGGCGGTGGCAGTGGGGATGGAGAGATGTGAGTGGGTTCAAGACCACAGAGGTAGCAGAGTCCACAGGACTTGCTGCCAGATTATCCAATGAGGACCAAGGAAGGAGAATGGTGAGGACGCTGCCCAGGATGCAGAAGCTCTCCCCTCCCACTCACACGGGAAGGGCTGGCGGGAGGGTGGAGAGAGAAATTTTGAACTGTCACATATCAGTATTTTATAGATGAGACTCATTTTATAATTTAGAAACATGTTTTCTCATAATTTTTAATGTGCGTAAGACTCATATTTAGTGTTTTTATAAAATTTAAAACACCGAAAACAAGCATATTTATGTTCACCAATTTATGGTTTAGGATTTAATCTTATTTGGAAATGACCCAGACATTTAATGAGTATCTATTACTTAATTTAACATAACCTTAAGATTTTAAGCTATAAAAATTTTTTTAAACTCTAAAGAGTTTATTTATAAATATTTTTGTCGTTTACATTTACCTAATTTATTTATGTTTAACAATTATACATAGATGACTTATAAAATGTGATCTATTAGACAAGACTAGTCATTATTTCAAGCTATTTCATTCTTAACCATTTTTATAGCCTGTGAATATCAGGCATTGATTACCTAAGTAAGAACCCTAAAGTTAAATATATAGGTATCTTGTCAATAACTCAGAAAATACAGATGTTTTTATTAAATCAATAATATTAAAATAGTTTTAAAATATTAAATTAGTTTTAATTACCAAAGAATTACATGAACAAAGGTCATTGTGTTTTTAGGTTGGATTTATAGTTTTATGACCTTAGTGTCAAACCCTGACACCTTCAAATATATAACAGGCAAAAATATACGCTCACAATTCTGAAGACATTTCTATTTTTATCTTAGCAACAATTTTAAAATCAGTTTATTTACCACAAATTTACCTAAGTTACATAAACTTAAATACATTTGGGTTAATTGTTATATTTTTGATAAAACACTTGATTTAAGTACTTAATTTTTCCTTTTAAGTCAATCAATTAGAGCTCTTTTATATGTGTTGGTAGAAAAATATTACATACACACAAGATAAAAACATGCAGACAACATGAGTACATAGAAGCAGATTCTCTAGTTTCATTTTGAAATTTTAGCTATGAGACAGTAAAACATGGTAATATAAACTCACTGGTTTATAAAAGGACATCTGGATCCAAATTATATTAGGGACCTGTGCACATGGCTAAATTTTATTTACCTTGGTAAGTAATCTAATGAAAAGTATGGACAAAAATTTGGGATAAAGTCGTTTCTATAGTAGTTTGATTTAAAAGAAAAAGCCTCTTCTATACCTTTTTTTAAAGTTTCAAATGACTTTAGGGTTAAATATATAAATCTTACATTTTAGCTAGGACTGGCTGAATTGTATAAGAAAAACAAAATCTCCACGTGGCCTAGAATTTTAACAACAAATTTATTTTTTGTTTGCCAGTCTGATTTGTTTGATTAGTCATTGTGGGGGAGAGAGCATTTTAGAAAAAGGTATTTAGAGGGTTTTTTTATTCTTGGCTTTTCTTTGGTTCATGTTGTGAACAGACAAAAGCCAAAGTCTGCAAAATAATTTTAAAGAGATTTATTCTGAGCCAAATTTGAGGACCATGACCTGGAGCTGCTCCCACGAGGCCTTGGCCAAGTGGACTCACTATGGCTGGGTTTCAGGGGTTACAGGTAAAGTCATAAATCAATACGTGGGAGGCATACATCGGTTTAGCCCAAAAAGGTGGGACATCTCAAAGCAGGGGGACTTACAGGTTATAGGTGGGTTTAAAGATTCTTTGGATTTTAATTGGTTAAGGACATGAAGCTTTGGACATAGATTTGTTTGTAAATTGAGGACCTGCAGAATTGTCTTGCATATCCTCAGGCCTGTTAATGGGTTACAAAGGATGTCTCCAGGAAGGGAGGGGGGCATGATGAGGCCTGTCTGACTTCCCTCCTGGCAGACAATTAAGTTTTAGGATATTCCTTTGGCCACAAGGGGGTCCATTCAGTCATCTGGTGAGGGGGGTGAGCCTTAAAATTTGATTTTAGGTCACAAAAAGTTATATGGGTATAAATATTAATCCTTTTAAACTTTAGTGTTTTTTTTAGTCAGTCAAAACCTAATAAAGATCATAGGGATTATCCGGTAAAGCATAAAATCTTTGTTTCTTTTAGGTCAATTACCAAATTAAACAAAAACCTTTTGTAATGTATTATTTTTTATATTAAAAAGGAAACAAACATGTTATAGAATCAAAATGAGTACATAATGTCATTTTATTAAGAGTAAATTAATATTGACAGAAATCTTTGTTTTAGCCAAAATTCTTTAATAAATTCCCTTTCATAAACTTTATCCCAACCTGCATGTACCATACACTATCTATAAAACATACCCTAAACCTTCAGTTTTGTCATAACATTCCCTTTTCCTAAATAACCAGTCATTTTAGGACAAAAATTTTATGCAAGGTCCTTTGTTTACATTATTCTTTCTGTTTAACCTTTCTTACCAAAAATATATTTCTATATTTATTACCTTTTTACATCTTTTTCTTACTCACAAGTGGAATTTTATTTTTATTTTCTTTCTAAATTTATTTTGATTCAACCTTTAAATAACCTCTGAATTAGACAAAATTATATATATTTTTAATAAGAACACATTCTGTTTTATAATTTTTCTTATTAGAAAGTCTTATTCTTTGGTACACCTTATATATAGAATTACACACATTGACTAGAATTCTTATTTTTACTAACTTTAAATTTTAGTGAAAGCTTAAAAAGTAGGAAGTTATGAATTGTTCATCATAAGACACCTGTCATGAAACAAGATTGCAGGTTACTATAGAATTATAGCCAAGCTGATAATTCAAATATATATATTTTTATATGCAAAAATCCTATTTTTTTGAGAGAGAGGAGACTCAGGTTTTTCAAGCAAGTATAAGACCTAATAGACAGACTGAAGTACAAGATAATAAGGAAGCTGAATCTGTGTCTTTCTTTCCTTCCCTTCCTTTTTGCAGTTTATTATAAGGTAAATAAAAAATCTTTTGTTATTTTTATTAATATCATATGACAATTTAGTTTAAAAGAGAAAACCAGATTTCATTGTATTAGTGTATTAATAATAAAGTTCATTTTAATAAAATCTTATAAACAAATTCATCTAATTTTAACCAATTTGACTATAAGTTAAGACTTCTATAAACCTTTTATAACCTTTAACTTGTATATCCACTTAATTTTTAATGATCATTTACATATTGAATAAGTACTTTCAAAAACCAATAAGTTAAACAAAATTATCTTTTAACAAAACTAATACTTATGTTTTATAACATTTTCATTAAAAGAATTTTTATAGAGAGTTGTTTCCCTTTTATCTAGAAGTTTTAATTACATGTACTAATCCTAATGTCAACTCTCAGAAAAACCTAGGAAGTTAAAGTAACTTTGAACTGTTAGTCACCAATTTTATTAGTATTCCTAAATATAAAGCTGAGATATCGAGGTATAAGCTTAAACTTATGTTTAAGAACTGATGTTTTAGTATTTTACCTTATAAATGACCCAGACATTTTATGATTATCTTTTTTAACTTAACATAATGACTTTAAGATTTTAAATTACATGAAAACTTCATTATACATTATTTCATTTATATTTACCTAATTTATCTTAGCAGTTCACTTAGATTTCATCTATTAGTTTAAGTTACTTTTCTGTTAACTATTTTTATACACTGTAAATTAGATATATATAACACAGAACAGGGATCAAAATACAAACTCATAAATCTTATCAAGAAAAAATAAGTATTTCAATATAACTTATTATTTTAAACAACATAATTATGTTATTTTAAGTAATATCACTTGTAAATTTTATAAACATAGTAGTCATTTTAGAATATCTTGTTTAAAGGTATTAGTTAATTAAATCCTTCCAAAACATCACATCCCCAAACAAAATCTATTGACATCCTAGGGCTTAAAATGTCTCTGGCCCCCAAAATTTGGCTTGCTGAAAATCTACTGATGTTAAGATTAATAGGATTAATAGGAGAAAGACTTAAAACTTATACATGGATGCCTTTAGAATGAACACAAAGATGCAGGGGAAATTGTCCATTTTTTATGTTTAAAGTACGGACATCTGTGTAGAAAGATGATTGGACAAAAAGGGTATGAGCTAACTCTAACAGGCCTAGTGGCAGAAGCAGCCAGGCTTTTATATTTAGATTCTGCTTGGTCTCTGAGTGTGCATTCTTCCTTCTGGTATAGGTCAAGGCCCTTTCTGGAATAGGGTTTTATAGTAAAACAAAGTAAAAACAAAGTAGGTCAGATAATTACTTTATGATCATTTTACATAGAATAATTTTACGTTTTATGGCTAGCTTCAGGGAAGAATTGGTACAAGAGGCAGGCAAAGTCAGAAAATTTTGCTTCTGAAGCCTTCGTTTTAAGTTAGTTTTCTGAATCCCATCAACAAAAGATTACCTGACTGTAGATTGAGGAAAGAAAAAAAAAAAAACTTTCAGCACCAATCCTTAGCACCTCAAACAACGATACAAAGTGGTAACATGCTTTTTACATGAGGATCAATATTAAACTGTTTTTTAAAAAACAATCTAGTCTCAAAACAATTTTTTAGTGTATAAACTGAGTACATTTATAGAGTAAGACTGCTTTGAGATTCTCATGGATTCTCATGGATTTTAACCATCATTCACCGAGGTCTTGTATCTCTTCTATTTTTAAGCTGTTTTCTTTAAGACTCACCCTTTGGCATTGCTGCTGCAGTACCATTAACTGCACAGTATTTATTTGTTCCTTTATGAAAGTGACTAACCTATTCAGAATACATGGCCCAAAAGTGAGGGTGAGCATGAGCACTATTATAGGTCCCAACAAGGTAGATAGCAGGGTAGTTAACCACGGGGAACTGTTGAACCACGACTCAAACCATCCTTATTGTTGCTCGTGCTCTCATTTTCACCGGGCAAGTCCCTCCCTGACCTTTGCCATGGACTCTCTAACTACTCCAGTATGGTCTGCACAGAAGCAGTACTCCTCTCCTAGGGCCGCACATAGCCCCCCTTGGTGGAGGAATACTAAGTCCAACCCCCTCCGGTTCTGCAGCACTACTTCGGACAACGAAGTTAGGGATTTTTCTAAATAGGAGATGGACTCCTCAATTCTGGCTATGTCTTCGTCTATGGCGGCCCTTAAGCTATTGAACCCCCTATGCTGCACTGCCAAGGATGAGATGCTTGTCCCTGCTCCTATTGCCCCCAGGCCAAAAAGAGTAGCTATGGTTATTGCTGTGAAAGGCTCCCTTTTTTAAAAAAAATTTTTAAATTAAGTTGGAGCCCTTTCCTTCTCTGGTCCAAGCAGCATAGATGGTGTCTTCTTGATGATAGATGACCTTAGGGAACACTAGTACCATAATGCAGTATTCTTCAGACTCATTGAAGACTGATAGGCTTAAGCAGGGGGTTAGGCCTGTCTTTGAACAGACCCACCACCCGTTGAGTGCTGGGAGCAGCCATTTTACTCCACTGGTCCGGTCTATGGTAGGGTGAACCTTGGCACAAAACTGCGTGTGGCTAGCGGGCACCTTTCCTATGCAGGTTCCATTTCTGGTGACTGTCGGAAGAGTCAGTCTCAGTCTCTTGTGGTCCCATTTACAAGACTTGGGAATTTATTCTCCCGACTGGCTAAAGGGGGTAGCTACTCCCACTGCTTCATAGAAAGGAGGTCTGATATCGTAACCAGCACGCCTCGGTGAGGGTGGTTCAGTATGGTTTAAAGTCTCATATGCCGTTGTCAGCATGTTCCATAGGGAATCCTCTGTTCCTTCTGCTTCAGGGGTGTTCTGACCTCTAGGGATGACCTGACTTACAGTTTCTGCCCCAGCGAGTAGTGGAGAGGAGACTGTTGGTTGCAGAGTTGGTCTGTTCTGCTTTTTCTTTTTTACCTGTGCCTCTGGGTTAAGCCCTACAGCACCTGTGATGGGAGCCACTTTAAGTTTGATTTGTATTATAAAGCAGAGATATGGCCTTTGATAGAGGCATATTCCCCAGGACCGCCCTGACATCCATCTTTTATCTTTCTTTCCCTCTTCTGTAAATGTTACCCATATCAGGTTACAGTCTCTGGCATACTTATTTCTAGTACAAGGTTGGACATAGTGTAAGATACTGGGCTATAAGGACAATAGACACCTTCCAGCTTCTGTTTACTGCTTGTTTGCTAACCGCAAGGCATTATGAGTATATTATGGGATGTAGAGGAAAAAGACAAAGAGCACGGGAACCTGAGTCTCTCAGCTAGGACCCGGAACAAGTTAGGGCCTATCAGGGGTAGGATAAAGAAAAATCACTGTGGGGGGGTGCACGACCAGTGTGTAAACAACTAAGTTATAAAAAGGGGACTAATACACAAAGAAGGATCCCTGCCCAGAGAAGAGGCCACTGTGCTGGCACTCTGGGGGCTTGGACCCTAGCTCAAGCCAGACAATAAAACTCCTTTTGATAATTACAGCCTCGGTGACTTTGTCTCTCTGTCCTGCAGCCCTGTGAATCTCGAATATAACATTTGGGGGCTCGTCCGGGATTCCCGCAGACCACTGGATAGTATGCAGAGCCGGGGAAGGAGTGTATAGATTGGAGCCCGGGACTAGTGGACCGACATTAGGACCTAGGCGGACGCGCTAGTGGGTCGTCGGTGGAGATCAGACGGAAACGTCTGCTAGCCTCCTTGGAATCCCCATGGCTGACCTTGGAGCTGGAGGCTCGGTCTGAAGGGGACTGGGGAGAGATTCTGGAATAGGTGCATCATTGTTTTTTCGCTTATTCATTTGTCTAGTCACCTGTGCGTTTAAGCATGTAATTTTGTCCTGTGTCTAAGACTTCTTTTCAGGAATGGGACAAACTGATGATGCCGTTGTCTATCCTCGTGAGTCACTTTAAGGATGTGAGGGCGGGGGCACAGGACCTTTGTGAGGGGAGGGAGACGCCAAAGCACACAGGATGGTGGTGCCCGTGCCCGTGCCTGCACCCGCACCCTGTGCAACGCCCGCGTCCAGTGCTCCTCCCTGCCGTGCCCGCGCCCAGGCCCTCCCAGTGGCGCCCGCGTCCCTCCAGGCGGCGCTCGACCCCGTCCCCCGGTAGCTGTGGCGCCCGTGCCTGTGGCGCCTATGGCCACAATGGAACCGCTGACTTGGGACCGGCTTATGGAACTAGGCAGAGGACTGGACGGGCTCCAGATCCGGAGCCCGTGAGGGCGCTCCCCCTGAGAGCAGCGGGACCCCTGCAGCCGATGGGAACAGACATACCAATACTGGCCCTTCTCCACCAGTGACCTCTACAATTGGAAATCCCAAAATGCAAATTTTTCTGAAAATCCGAGGGATTTAATTAACCTTTTAGATTCAGTACTTTTTACACACCAGCCCACTTGGGATGATTGCCAACAGTTGCTCAAGGTACTTTTTACAACTGAAGACAGAGAGGATCCAAGCGGAAGCGCGGAAGCTGGTTCCAGGAGAGGACGGCACACCATCAACCCCCGAGTCATCGACCAGACCTTTCCTCTTGATCGGCCGCCCTGGGATCACAGTGAGGCTGAAGGCAGGGGCGTCTCCGGGTCTACCACCAGACTCTGATGGCCGGTCTCCGGGCAGCGGCACGGAAGCTGACCAATTTGGCTAAGGTAGGAGATGTCCGTCAGGGGCCTGAGGAAAGTCCCGCAGCTTACCTAGAGAGAATTATGGAAGCCTTTCGGCAGTACACTCCGATAGATCCC